>JANIJI010000006.1:3007500-3015000 GCA_024500535.1 Leptonema lineaticorne | reverse complement strand
GGGAAATATTTGAAAATCACTGAAAAAGCAGGTGGATGTAATATTTGCGAGTTCAAATATATACAAGTATACAAAAAACCTTATGTTTATACATATACATATATATATATATATGTATATTTTATATAATAAAAGAGCAAAACGAAAAAAAAAACAAGAAAAGTATGTATACTAGGTATGAAGCAAACGGTAAGAATCTGGCGAAATGACCGTGGCGAAAATTACACCGAGGATGCCAAAATTACAATCCCGTTGTACGTGTATACATTTTTCAACCCCCTAAGGTCCAAATAGGGGTTGCAGAGACATAATATTTGAAACTGAAACCGTTTCAATATTGCCGTAGATGAAACTAGAGCGGACTATTGTAAATTCAAACAGTCGATGTCAACATTTCGAATTAAATATTCTTGTATATATATATATATATATATATATATATATATACTCTTAATAATATTTATAATATTAAAAATTATGATAGTGTTCTTTATTGCGATGTAATTTTTAAAGTAATTTTTGAATAATCACTATCATAAATTATTCTCAGAATATGAACTCGAAACTCAAAGTGATACTTAATATTTTCATATAACGCAATATAAATATTTTTTCGCACTATTAAACCATTTCATAATTGGTTTAGAATTTCAATTTGTAAACATGTAAAATATCCATAGTTAAATTGTTTATAATATATATATATATATATATATATATATATATATATATATATATATATATATATATATAAAATTCAGTAAAATTTGAAAAATATTTGATATCAAATAAAATATAATTTATATATAGAAATTGAAAAATAAAAATCGCATACATTGCAAACAATGACAACCCTGATTCGAACTATGGCAAAAAAGCGTTGCGATACAAGCCGTGGTTTTATTGTCTGTGGTTAGGGGTTTTCGAGGCTGTGGCGCGAAAGAAATACAGCCTTTCGGGGTTGAAAAGAAATCCACCTACGAAATGAAAGCCTCCCATCGTCAAAATGGCGTATGTTTAAAACATGAGCCATCGCGGATGAAAAAACAATGGAGGCCAAACAGAAAAAGGTACAAGAACTTATATATATAAATATATGTACATATATATATATATATATATATATATATATATATATATATATATATATATATATATAAAGGGGGGCACACCGAAGTGGTTTCTTCATAAAAATGAATAATTGGCTTAATAACACGCCCTTATCTGAACGAACCTAAATTAAACCGAACCCCATAATACAGAAGGAGGAGCTCGCAATACTAGAGAGTTGTGTATGCTGTGGTTCATTTGCATCACTTCATTGTACTGACTGTTCCAAAAAAAGATTCACGATTTCGAAAATTTCAGATTTTATTAAATTCATATACATATATATTGATTCAAAATTTTCGATTTTCTTACAATTAACAAGTTTTGATTTTCTACTGGCAATACAAATATTAACAATTTTCTATTTATCCAATTTTCCAAGACATAATTCATTGTTTAAATATTGAAATCTAACTATTGCAATTTATATTGTCATTTTTATTCAAATAAATTTTTCAATCGATCTTCCATGTTAATTTCTTTTAATAGGGTTGTCATATTAAAACTTAAGAACCTGCTTTTTAAATGTAAATAAATAAATGTTATGGCAAAAAAAATCTTAATATTATAATTTTTGGGATCAAAAATATTCATATAAATCAAATTTTCAAAAAAAAAAAAACATGCAGAAAACAGAAGTTTGAACGTGACGATTTATAATACAAAACGTTTTTAATCGACTACCCAGTAATAAAATTTATCACATAAAAACACAAATTCATATATATATATATATATATAGAAAAAAAAGCGCGCGAACAATAAAATTTAATAACGCTTGATCCGAGTGTGAAATATTCTAAATAAATAGAGATTTTTTCATGAAAACTCGACGAAATCCTTACTAAATCACGTTCTAGTTCGAAAATATTATCTTTTATTTATGCTGAAAAATAAAACGACGTATTCATATATTTAAAAAAAACATAACTAAAAATATATGCTCGATTATAAATTCATGGAATTTCACTCTGAAAAAATTTGGGGGATGATAATTTTAATTTTCCATATTATTTTTTTATTAAACGACATAAAGAATGCAATAAAAATATCCTGTATATTATCCTAACATTCCTTTTTATTTATTATCATATTTTTCTTTCAAACATGTCGTCTTTCTATACTTGCAATTTTATATAATTTTCAATTATTTTTTTTCTGAATAAATTTTATATTAAATTAAAATAAATCTTTTACAGTAAAATATAATAACTCAGAGAGCAAATTAAAAATGTGTATTTTTTTATATTTAAATATTATATACATGTTTTAATTGGAGATCTTTGTATAAAAAAAAATAAATAAAAAAATAAGGTTTAATATATTGAGGTTCGATGTTAATTTAAGCTCTCATCGAATTTCCCTCTGAATCGACGAAAAGTTTTATTTGTTCTTTTTCTTTATATTCTCATCGATAAAGCTTTCGTTATTTTAACAGGGGAAAAAAAAGTTTTTCAAAAGCCAAAAGCTACACCGATCGAAATAAACAGACTCATTTTCGGATCAAAAGTACAATATAATGTTATAAAAATGGAAAGTTCATAAAAGTAAAAAGTTTCCAGTTATATAAATTAAATTATTATTCTTTGTTTACACGGTTTTTTTTATGGTAATAATTTTATATTTTTTTCAATACGATTGAATCTTTAACTCCATATTCAACTTTTGATTGAAAGTTTTATGATATTATTTTTTTTTCTATATTATCACGAAAAACTTTGACTTGTATGTGAATTATCAAATTATTAAAAAAAATTTTTTTTTTTATTTATTAATCGTGAAATTTTATTTCAAAATTCACTATTTATTCCTTTATAACGGAAACGTTTATTTACTTTTTTAAAATGATTCAATTTATCTGTTAAGTCTATTATTTATTTTATCGCTGGAATTTAATTCGCTTGCAATTTTCCTCCTGCAAAGAAAAGCAATTACAAGACGAAAACAAAACATACACGATTTGTCACTTGAAAAAATAAAAACTATCGACTTTTTTCCATCTTCTCTTTGTTATATATAAATATATATATATATATTTTTTTCTTCATCTTTATTTCTTTTACGACTTTAACAAGGAAAACCTTGACGATTGGACGCACTAAATATACGCTCCCGATCCGAGATAACTCGTCCCAGAATCCCGATTTTATCCCGGGGATAGGTCTCTTTTCCTAATGCAATTTATGGGTCGTTTCCCAGAAGTGCTCCCGGGAGGTGATTGAAAGAAGAGGATAGAAAATTCCCTTCAATTCCCGTTTGAAATCCACTCCGTTTTCAGTCGCATGCGTTTCAACCGATGCTTTCAGACATTCCATCTTTTATTAGGCGATGAGTGCGTTTTTTTTTCATCCTTTTTTTTTCAGCGTCGCATCTCTTTTCCTTACACATATATTTCCTTTTTCCACTTTATTCGGGTATCGCTTTTCGTGTGACACATGGGAACGCTCCGCAAAGCCTCTTTTCAGCTGTGTTACGTATTAATTTAAAACGGCTTTCTTTTTATATTGTCACTTATAGTATAATGATATATATATACACACATGTTTTGTATGCAATTAAAACAAAAACATATTGATTTCTAATACATTTTCTTAATCATTTTAATAATAATATAAATTACAATTTAAACTAATAATTAAAAAAAAAAAAATTGGCAAATATTAAATATGAAAATCTTGCTTGCGTTAACACTTTGAGTGCCGTATTTTCATTAGTCAAAAAAAAATATACATTATTTACGTTTTTACACCGCGAAATATTCTTATATAAATACGAATTAAAGCAAAAATATCAAGTCATTATATATCGTAAATAATTAACATAAATTTACATATATAATTAACGTTGCGCGTAATTTTTGCGCAAATATATTACGCCATATTTATATATATATATATATATACACAAACAAACAAACAAATTAATACGCACACACACAAGCGCACATGTTAATGGTAATCAAAGGTAAACAAGACAAATGCTAATATTTATTATTCCCGTATATAATAAATCTATCTGCATTTTGTTCCCGTTCGCCGACTATACATGATTTATTCATTTGATACGAAACTAATCTAATGGATTTGTATTATATTCGCGTATAAGATAAACGTAATTGTGTGTATGTGTGTGTGTGTGTGTTTTAGGATAGATATTTTCATTTTTCTATCCCTTGGATAATCCCGTCGCTGCGAAAGGGAACCGCAGAATTTATCCGAAGACAGGGGAAAAACAAAAGGAAAACTTCATTCTGACTGTCCGGAAAATTTATCGCGCATTTTATACGAGCAGCTCACGATATCGAGTATATTTATATATAAATTTAAATATATATATATATATATATATATATATATATATATATATATATCTTTGTTATGAAATCTATGGCATTACAGATTTTTCAGATCTAGGTTTTCGTATTAAAAAAAAAGTAGTAAAACTTTTATAATAATTTTAAAAATTAAGAATAACTTAATTATAATATTAGTTGAATACTAAATAATTATACAAGTCATTTTACAAAATTAATATAATATCATAAGTTGATAATAATATAAACATTAATGATCTATCTTCAAACTTTTAAAAATTCAAATATACTGTTTAAGATAAAAAAAAAAATATTGAAATTATATATATATATATTCAAAGTGCGATAAATGAAAACAGAACTAATGATGTAATACTCAGTATATATAAAATAATACAAGCCATTTACTGCCAATTAAACCATCACAGATAATTAATACGATTAAATATATATTATACAAATATATAGTTATATAATGGAAACAACCGTTTGACCACAAAAATAAACAAAATATTCCCGAAACGATACACGGCCCAAAAAGGGAAAATGGAAAATAGGACGTAGAAGAAGAAGAAGGGACATTGTCTTTACAAACAAAAGACACTGGTCCTAGGATCAAGTTAATTGGAAACTAACTCGTCTTGGAAAGTCCTTTGATTTGTCCCTTCGGACTTTCTTGATGACAAGCCTTATCTAGCTTTTGATCTATTATCGCTTTGAACGAGCCATTAATGTCCTTCGCGAATAATCTTGGCTTTCGCACACGACTACCCGTACACACACACACACACACACATATATATATATATATATATATATATATATATATAATTATAATATTATATTCATAATTATTATATAATGTAATCGATCGATGGTAACTAATGTGCGTATATTCGATGAACTAAAACCGATTAAACTCAAAATTTAGTCACGTATCTATATACCCTATTAGTTCCAATCTATTAAATTCTTTCACTTGTATGCTCTCGCGCTTTAATTCAAGTCGAAATGTGAGCCTATCGATTCTCAATCGTATACTGATATACTTAATACGTAAGAAAATAACGTTTTATCGCATAAAATAATACGGATTATTACAATATTATCCGCATAGTGATCTTTTTTTCATACAATTTATCATTAGTCATTAAACCATTTTCGTAATAAATATTTTTTTTTTCTAAATAGGAAAATTATATAACTTATGCATAATTATATAATTGATAAGATAATGCATTTCATATAAAAATATGTTATGTATTTTCAAGTCAAAAATAATATGTGACCAAAATCTAATATAAATCTACCGTAAAATCGAATCTAAAAAAAAAATAACACTTAGTAAATCACTGGACTATAGTAATTATAAATAAACTCATTATTAGTCGAAATATAACGAACTTCAATCTTCAAAATCAGACCTTCGTTAATATGAAAATATTCCGCATTTATGTCGCGTTTGAAAACCTGAAATATTTTCAAAGTTGACCGGAAACGGGTGAAAAAAAATTTTTTTTTTTCTTTCTTTCTTTCTTTTGCTTCCTTCTTGCTGAAAAGTTACGAAAGAAAAATGCAACGTCGCCGCGAACAATCGCTCATATTTCAAGTAAGCTTCCCGGTTCACTGAAAGTTTCAAGTTCTGTTCCGTTTTTTTTTTTGTTTTTTTTTTCATTAAATTTATAACGCCGAACGTCGTTTTAAATCGCTCCAGTTTATATATATATATATATATATATATATATATATATATATATATATATATATATATATATATATATATTCATAAATGTCGCGAATTTGTTCATATTCGCCGTTATTCCACGCCATACTTGTCGACAAAATGGCCGCGTAAACCGCGAATAACAATATTTCGCGTTGTTCACAATGACTATTATAATGAATTATTATAATATACACTTTAAACTTTATTTTTATACAAAAAAATATTCTTTAAAAAGTAAAAAAAATGGTAACGATTTGAAAATCAATATATAAGAAGATCGAATAAAAATATTTTGAATATCAATTCCTTTATATTAACATTATATAATAAATATGAAAGTATACAATATTATTAATTTTAATAATATTCAATATTAAAAAGAACATTTATATATTAATGAGTCAGATAATAACATTTATAAAGATTTCTATTTATCATGATAATGGTGATGTTAGTTTTTTTTTTGGTATGTTGATTAATATAATATAAGAATTTAAGAACCACTGCTTGATATACAAAAAAAAAAATATTTAGAATATGAAAAGCTGTAATAAAATCTTGTTTTTGCTTAATCATCGACCATAACAAATAACGCTGTGTGGGTGTTTATAATTTAATAATATTTATACGTATTATAGAATATAATATATTATAATATAGAAAGAATTATGTCGATTATCAGATAATAAGTATTTTTTTTTATTTTATAATAAAAATATTTTTTTCACATCAGAACAATAGAAACACGAATAAAGTTGCGTAATTACAAACGGATTTTCTTCACAACAAACAAACGATAAAGCGGCAAATAACGTCGTCAAAAATATATATATATATATATATATATATATACTGTAAAAACAAAGTTTCGAAATCGCGCTAAGCAGGGGTTCTCAAGTGGAAATATTGCATTAAAAAAAATTCATCGACACCGTCAATATATATATATATATATATATATATATATATATATATATATATATATATATATATATATCGTTATCGCGTCGTCGAAGTTTGTCGCAATAATAATCTTCGACAATAATTCGATTACGGAAAATTTTTCAAAATTGGAAAAGCCGTCCTTCTTTTCCGATCATCTATCGATACCTCCATTTCGACAATATGAATATGTACACAAATGTGTCGTGAAGTGCAATCTTAAAAACTCTCGAACTCATCATTGATTTTATTTAATAATTCTCATATATTATTATATCTATTGTATTTTTGTACGTATAGATGGCGCACGTCTAACATTCAACCAATATTTTTACTTTCTATTGCTTTATTTTAAGTTTTATTATAACATTTACAACTAACTAACCGTTGATTTCTGTCTCGAATGTTT
>JANIJI010000006.1:2800000-3002500 GCA_024500535.1 Leptonema lineaticorne | reverse complement strand
ATTTTCAATGCACGAACTACACAAATGGGTCTACTTACTATTTTAATTAAAATTGTATGTAAAAAAAATATGCAAAAATATTTAACAGTCAATTATATATGAAAGTGTTAAATTATATGTTATATGTTTGGCGAATATGGAGGTTGGGTATATTTACAATATTGTTTTTTTTTTTAATTGCGTATTTTGAAATTTTGTTATATATATATATATATATATATATATATATATATATATATATATATATATTAATACAATTCGTACGTTTAGTCTATATAAATAAAATACTTACAAACATTTCTCTATTCAAATAATAATAATACAATACGTAACGACAAAATAGGCAAATACTCGACCGTCTTTCAACCCCGAGGGTGTTCCTTTTCAGTTTTCACGTTTGAAAAAGGACTCAAAAAAAAAACACCGAACACACGAACCCGTGCTAACCGCACTGAACAAAGTCTTTTCAGACGTAAACTTGACGCTGAACAGCGATCTTGGTTTTTATGATTATGTTGTGTATTTTTGGTTTTGCTGAAACGACGGCGGCTTATCTGAAAAATATTCGCCGCGCAAATGCGCTCGCCTCGTAAACAGCCAATTTGCTAAGTGATATATGTATATTTTAGCACCGCAACACCATTACCATAATGATCGAGGATTTACGATCGAAACAACGACTGCCATCGTCGTTATTATTATAACTGGCTGCGAAAAACCCGGTGCCGTTTTTACACATCGGGAAAAATTAATATAAATTGCGAACGGGGGGGGTGGGAAGGAGGAGGAGGAGGAGGCGGGAATTTTCGCGAAACGCGGCAAAATAATCGCCTAAGTGGCGAACGTTTTGTACAATGTCAATTATTTGCATGTCGAATTTTTTTTCCATTTTATACATACATATTATGTCACGATGAAAAGGTGACTGAAATCATCGTTATGTTATGGTCTATTTTCAGAAATTAATTCGGTTAAATTGAAAAAAATAATAATTTGAATATGTGTATAACGTTGTTTTACTTGTATTATGAATATTAAAAAATTATATATATTTTTTTTTTGTAATAAAAATATTTTGATTTGAATTACAAAAATTAATAAATCGAAATCAAAAGTTTTAAAGCAGTATTTTTTTATTATATTTTTAAAATTATGAAAATATCAAATTTTTATATGAAAACTTTAAAATTTTTTTATTTTACAAAAACTTCTTCCAAATCATCACAGCTTTATTTTATTTCATATTATATATATATATATATATATATATATATATATATATATATATATATATATATATATATATATATATATATATATATTAAAACTAGCTTGGTTTTTAATTCAAAACGTACATTAATATCAGATATCGCATCGCACTTTAATAACGGATTCTACATCAAAATATTATAGTTGAAAATGAAAAAAAAATCGGACGTACGGAAAAACGGGGAATGAAAAATATGAAATGAAATGGCATTTTTTTTCCAACCCCTAGTTCTCAATATGGATACGGGTTACGTACATAGTGTAATGTCGTCGCATACATTTCAACAACTCTTTGTATTTTTCATGACTTTATTATTCCCCGGTTGAATGGAAAAGCGTCCTACTCGACAAAAGCACAATTTGACCTCGTCTAAAGGAAATATCAGAGCTTTCGTCGACAATGTGCGCAGGTTTCTTTTTCAGGATATAAAAGTTTTATATGGGATCTCCTTTTTTTTTTTGTTGTCCCCACCGACGTCGGATGGGAGTTTTTCGCACGAAAAGGAGATTTCATACGTTACATACATTACACATAAGGAAAATCCTCCATATTAAGCTATATATTATTTATTGTATGTCTATCTTAAATTTTCCTAGTACGTATTATTTTCGAACACAATAGTTCTTAAAGCGCACAATATATTAACTATGGATATCGTATAAAACAGACGTTGATAAACTTTTTTGTTTTCATCAAAACTATAATATTATATACACTCTACAAATTGTAACACTAAAAAAATATTATACATACAAATTAATTTAGTGATTTTAAAAACAATATAAATGGTTACCAAATTGCACCTTTCCGAGTGCAAAAGGTATATATTAAAAGATATAAAAAATTTAACCATTCAACATTGTAAATTATGAAATATGATAATAAAATAAATTAATACGCATAATTGATAATGTCAATTGACCTCTTACGCAACGGAGTTTATAACGGGAACAAATCCTCGTTTTACATTGTATCGAGTGTCACTTCAAAACTGAACCCATCGATTGGCCATAAAGCGGCGAACAAACGACCAATTCCACTCAGAGCAATATTTCATTTGAAATTCATCCCCCGTTCTCCTGCACCAATTTGAGTTACTTCGATAATATCGACGTTCACCTTTTAATTTGCCAGTAAAATGGATCGAGAGCGGAAATTTCGAGTGGTTATTTTAATTTTCAACTCGTAAAGATTCAAACGCGAAATCTTCTTAGTGCTGTTTTAAAACTCGATTTTATATATTAAAATGCATAGACGTAATCTTAAAATTAATATATAAAATTTATTTTATAATAAAAGGAGCTCACTTAACCATATTGTATATTATATATATAGACACGTATGAATATATAGAAATACTCTGGGGACTATAAATGTGAAAAAGGTGGAGTATCTCAATCTTCACCTTCTTTCGTTCCGGGTTCAAATCCGTTTTGGAGAAGCACGCGAAAGTCCACTAATCAGCGACTCGAAGGCAAATAATCTCGCTTAATGGAAAATCGACAATTCCCGGGAAAAGAGCGAAAAGCTTTTATTTTTTTTTTTTTGCCTCCCTTCAATTTTCCGGCGAACGAATTTTCCGCGATTGTTCCCTTTTTGCGAACGACGTGAACATTTCTTCCCTTTTGCCCCGTTACCGAAATTCTTCTATTTCTATACATTCTACTTAACTGTACACAATGTGTTAAGTTTATTTATGCAAAAAAAAATGAAATTTCAGTTTGAAAATTTATATACAAAAAAAAACCTTCGTTTTTATCTATATAACATATTATATACTATAAATAATATAAGCATAACACATTAACAATTTTACACAAATAAATTAACATCGATAACCAATTTTATATTCATCTTTATAAATTAATTTTTTTTTAAGAAATAGAATATTCGCATATTTTAAACAATTTAATACAGATAAAAGTATTTATATGATACGAAATAAACTTGAATCATAATAAAATTGAAAAAAATAATCATTTTTCTATAAAACTATCGCTGATATTATATATATTTTACATATGAAATAACATAACATAACAACAATATAAAATAACCGCGACTATCAACTCTTGTGATATTTTTTTTATTCAAAAGGGGAAAATATAAAAGACAAAGCGTAAAGAAAATCCTTTTCCTCTCTCTCTCTCTCTCTTAACCCGAAATAGAAAAGGTGAAACCGTGGAAAACGGAAAGTGGGAAGGAAAAAGTGAGTTAAAAAAGATATACCCCGCATTATTCGAATTTCGGAGGGAAACTCGAGTCCTAGTTAAGGGTAGCAAAAGTTGTTCCTTGTCGACATATCGAATTATTGGAACTTGTGTCGAAGTGTGTGACGTGCTTTCGCACAACACTTCCAATTTTAGCAACAACCTTACCTTTACCGAATATTACATATATATATATATATATATATATATATATATATATATAAATACGTGTAAACCTTCATATTGTGTATTATACATGATGTTTCAAAAGTTTTATATTACAAAAAAAAAAGATTTATATATATATATATATTATATATTTTATTGCTCTAAATTATATTTCATATATTATAATATATGAAATATAATTGAATTCAATTCAAAAAGATATGAATATTTTTTTAAAAATTATATAGATAATTCTTCGATATTCAAATCATTAATGCGAAAATATTTACATATCAAATAAACTATTTCGACAGTCTTCGCGCGTTAAATTGCCGCTTTTCCACTTGCATTTCCCGCCCACGTAGTCTTTTTCAATCAGTATCTTTCGGATTTTCACTAAATTTTCATCCGTTTTGAAAGGGAACGTTTGAAAAACTCCGACACCGTAGCCACGCTGTACTGAAATACACTTACAAAACTCTCTGAAGCTGATTGCACAAAGACGTCAAATTTTCCCGTGAAAATTTATATATATATATATATATATATACACACGAGTCGTGAAAATCGCACGAGAATTTTCGCACGTGGAAAATCACGCGGTTTTCAGACGTAAATTATATACATATTTATACGTGAACATACGTGACGTTTGAACGTCTAACGATATACGTGCACAACTTTTATCTAAATAACATACTATTATCATATTAATTTATTTTAATTCAACTAATTAAATTACCTGTCACTATATATTAAATAAAAATATATTATATAAATTTAATACTTTATTGTGCTAAAAGAAAAGCGCTCATCTGGCAAAAATCTATAAACTAAACATTATTTTTAAATTAATTTAATTTAACTTTATTAAAAAAAATATAAATTAATTTATAATAATATAACTAATATATCCAATGTAGTACTATCATAATTAAAAAAATATAACGTTTTTTTTTGTATTATAATATTTCTGGTATAATATTTATTTATATCCGTTAAATTCTTAGCTTTCGAGACGTATGCAAAGTTTTCTCGTTGATATTAAAAGAAAATTTATGATAAATATCGCATAAATCCTTAGACGCGACGACGTAACGAACCATATAGGGGTACTTAATTGAATGAATGAGAGTTTTTCGTAATTACATTTTCTTCGTATTTTTTCCCCTCCCAAAAAAAAAAAAAAAAAAAAAGAGATACCCGTGAATAGACATTTGATTCTTCTTTCGCCAGCTATTCATTCGTTTTTCCTTTATATTGGACGCTCTGAGGTCAAAGAGGACCCTGTGAGCCTTCGGATACCCTCTTGTGCCTCACGATGACACTCCACGAGGGAAAAAATGTCGTGGCAAAGAAAAACGACCGAATTAATGCAAACCAAGTACTATATATAATCACATGACATACTATGATATAATCCAATTGAATTTATAATAATATTACATTCATACAATATATCTATATATATTATACATTCAAAAATATTTAATATGCTTCTTAATTTTCTTTATAAAATCATAATTTTAAAAAATGATATTTTAAAGCAATTTTAATATTCATAAATAAAATTTTTCTTCACATATGGCAATATCACTATGTGAAAAACTATCTTACTATCAATAAAAAAATATATTTTTAACGACTGGCAATACTGAATAGACGTGTGGCAACACTACACTAATAAAAGAATATTCATTATTCATAATAAATTTATTTTTTTAATTTTTATATACATTTAAATACTACTGTAATATTGTATATATTTTTTTCTTTTAAATCTATATAATATGAGACATGACGTAATTTAAAATAATAAAGTTTTTTATATGCTTAAAGCTTATATAAATATGTAAAAGAACATATTAATTCTCAAAATGTAAGAAGACGCATTCTGGAACATATGCGAAAATATAAGGATATATAATATTATACAATATATTTTTCGATCTTTTAGATATATATATATATATATATATATTTTTTTTTTGAACCCCTCAGGCGACTAATAAAGCACGTTTCGGCGAAAGCGTTTGCGCCCTTTTGTCGTTCAGATTATAAACGAAAGGAAAAACCGATGTTCAAATTCAACTCACAAAAATTTTCCAGCTAGGAAAACGTAAGCTATTTTTCCAACCAAACAATTCCGCGACGGATTTCTATCGACATACCCGCCTATATATGAAAGAGAGTGAGGAAAAGAAAAAAGAAAAATTAGCGACCTACACGATTTTTATTCCCATTTTTTTTTCATCACATCTTTAAAAATACATACAGTATTCAAAATGTAACCAAAATTATCAATTTTATTTATTCATCTACATCGCTATTATTCTCCTCAATATAATCCCTATTAAATATTATAGCACTTCCAATCCTAAAAAACATAAATCTTTGGGATAAATCATGAACTATTTCAGCGATACAATTTAAACACATCTATATTTGTAAAACGTTATCTCTTTAAAGTTATCTTTATTTTATTTCTTTATTATACGCACGCGATCAATGTTTGGCGAATATGGAGGATGCGACATCATTACGTTATTGTTTTTTTTTGCCAAAATTCGCAAATTTCGTTACATTTTAAACACAATTAGATGTATTTCAAAAGTGTTAATTAATTAATTAATTAATATAACCGGCGCCCGTGTGTGTGTACACAATATTTAAATTACATATTAATCCCGCCCGTTTTCAATGTATCGATTTGTTAAACAAAAGAATCTCTACGGCACATAAAGCGCATTATGGTGCTTAGTTTGCGCCATATAACTAATAAATAGGCGCAAATTTATTGTCTGGTTAATATAGTGTGAGACTATTAAACACCCTCTATACACGTGCAAATATATTTTAATATATATATATATATATATATATATATATATATATATATATATAAATTTTTAAACGTATATGTGTGTTTGTGTACGCGCTTGCACTTGTACACGGTCACAGTGAGAGCGCATTAACCGCTTTATTGCCATATCGATTTACAATTAAATTTCTCGCTTGAAACGCACAATTTCACTATGACACTATTTTTTAATATATATATATATATATATATATATATATATATATATATATATATATATATGTGTGTGTGTGTGTGTGTGTGTGTGTGTGTGTTTAAAATATTTTTTAATATATTCTCATTTAATCCGTAATAAATTTCAGAGTTAAAATTGCAATACATCATTTATTTGCATATACGATTTTCATATTAATAAAACGACTTTCACTGAATAAAAATATTACGTGTAAAATTTTCAATAAAATTATTTTATATATCCGTACAATAAAAAATAAAATCAACTCAGTCAATATACAAAATCTTAACCTATATATTAATTATGTTATAATTTTTAAAAATTAATATAAAAAAATCGATTGAATCTTATTTATACATATATGTGGTCTATCTTACAAATTTTCTATGATATAACTGATAATTTATTAAAACGTACCGCGCATCCAATTTTTATATAATGTATTATGAGGGTAGTATTGTAATACTACCCTCTTAAAACATCCCCTTTTAAAATAATCGTTTTATAAGAATGTACTTAAGAGTATCGTATAATTTTGATAAAAGCTCAGGTGCGCTAAAATGCCTATAGTGACCCAATAATAATACGCTTGATAATTTATTTAATTCCAGTGATATCACTAATAATTCAATTTGAAATATCACTGAAAAAATACAACTATTAAATCTTTTTTTTTCTATATAAATTATAATAGTATAAAAAAAATATTTTAGATCTAATAATTGATTATTTTGTCAAAAATTATATAATGATACCTTTTAATCCTTAATTTTACTCAATATTTATGATATAAATTAAAATTTATTTAATGCATTCATATAAATGAATGTGTGTGTGTGTGTTCATTTTCATTATAAAGGGTGTTTTGCAATTTAAAATGTGCATTAACCACGACCCGGTGTCCAATTTTGTGTTTGCTACCACGAAATTAAACGGCCGCACGAAAACGAACGAAATATTTCGAAAACGGTCTAAAACGAACCGGCAAAATCGACCATAAACCGGAATCGACTCGACGAATTAAACATTCCTTTTTTTTTTTTTCATGAAAAAAAAATATTTCAATAAATTATTTGAACTAATATATATTTTTTAAACACACTGTAGATATGTTTAGGTCGAATGTTTTATTGAAATTTTATATTTTCATGTATGAAAATATTAATATCTGTGAGTTGTGTGATAATTTATATATATATATATATATATATATATATATATATATATATATATATATATTTGTGCGTGTTTATGTGTGTTCGTAACGTTATATGTATGTTTGATCGACTGCATGTGCAACTAATCGGATCGAACGATTGCGGACTGTCGTAATACGCTCGAACGGATATCAAATTTGCACAAAGGGCATATATGCATTTATCGTATATTGATTGCGCAATGGTTACACACTGGCTTGTTTATTGTTCAAGATAGCGAAAGCTCGCTAATTTAATCGGAATTAACGATTGTTTGGCCATTGTTAAGTTTACACACGTACAACGAAATCAATTGTTCGTCATTTGGTTCGTCTGTTGACTCGAAAGGACTATATTCCATTTTTAGACATCAAAGAAGACGTATGTCTTGTGAATCGTAATAAATATCCTTTTAAATTTTTTGTTTTTTTTTTTTTAATCACCTTCGCCATTACTTATATTGTATTAATATTGATAAATCGATAATTTGACTAAATCTATATATAACTACATCAAAATATATCAAATATACTTAACCCTTTGCATTCGAGAGATTCTATTTGATCACCACTATTTATAATAATTTCTTTGTAACCAATTTTCACACTCTTTCTGTATAATATTATTAAGTGTAAAATGACTTTTAAATAGAGAAAAGATTTTCTTATCTTAAATTAGTCCGCAACTAAATAACGACAAATCAAACTACATTTAATAGAAACGTTTTTTTTTTTGGTTTAAATTTGACAATAGCAGAAGAATTATTAAAATTATTTTTTTAATCCCTATAAATATGAAATGATAAAACGATTGTGTAGAAAAGTATAACTCAATATTCTAGTTTTTAAGAAAATTTTTAAAATTGTGGCAAAAACTGATTTTTTTTTAGATTTAGAAATATGTTTAATAAATCCATGTATTCCATATAAAACCACTAAACAGTAGAGATATATAAAATCGTATATTAATTTGTACGTTTGGAATAAAAAAATCGACAATACGAAACGTCTCGAGCGCATAGGATTAATATATCAAAATATGAGAAAAGTTTAAATTGTATTAAAATTATTATTTTTTTTTTAATGAATAAAATTTAATCGAAATATATGAACGTGTGATGTAATAAATCAATATCCCTTATTTATATTTAGCCACAGACGCGATTCCGGTGTCATAAAACAAGTGTTTCGAAGGCGTATATAGAAAGATCTCCCGGATGCTGAAGAGTCGAAGGTGACGAGTGCGCAAGTTGAGAGCCTTCAAGTGTCAGTAGTGCTTCTCGAAAAGTTGTTTCTGAAAGAGGAATCATATCTTCGAGAGGTGGAAGGCAGTTTCGACTCATCCTCCGAATATTCCTCCATAAACCCGACCGCCAAATACGGTATTAATATCAAACGACAGTTTTACACTGCCTTCATTCTGAATTTTCCTAGGAAAACTGCTAGAGCTGGCTTAAATGGTTGGTCTAGAATAACCGAGAACATTCATATTTAATATATTCTTATATATATATATATATATATATATATATATATATATATATATATATATATATATATATGAATATTTTGAATGACTAATAAACTTTAAAATTACGGATCCCAAGATATCTACGATCAATATTCTGAAAATTTCATTCGATTTTATGAACAAGTAGACCAATTACAAAACGTTCGTGCACTGTGAATATTATTACATATATTTATATATGTAATAATATTCATAAATTCTAGATTGTATTCATTTATTATTATAAATGAATACAATCTAGAATAATCGTTGTTGTAAATCGTTACGTATAATTAATGCAACACTTTTCTTTATAAAATAAATATGTGTTTGTGTGTATGTTCGTATATGATTTGGGTGTATAACGGGTGAAACTTGCGGATGGCCCTGGGCAAATCCCATACAATATCTCCAAATTGTCTCGAATTTTCTCGTTCCGTATATATAAAAAGTTTTCCCTTCACCCTTCATGAAAAGTTTACTCTTCTATTTATATTCCCTCACTGATATATTATATAGTAGATTACGGCTTTTCACTTTAACATCTTCGAATAAATATATATATTTATATATTGATTCGTGCCTTTATATTTACATATAATTTAGTTATATATATATTTTTATCAGTCAAACTTTATTCATTTCAATGGTTGCTTATATAATAAATCAGTGTCATCCGACATCTTCGAAGTTTAAAGATGAATTTAAACTTTTTCCTCACTCGAAACATATTAAATCTAACAAACATCGATCGTCGTAAATTAGTTGAATTCCGACAATAGTATCCAAACCTGATTCTACATCGCAGTATATCAACTCGAATTCCAGCATCGATAAAAACAATTTACTCTAAAAACTCCATAAATAACCGTTGGAACGCTTTCATCGCCGCCAATTCCAACACACACACAAAAAAAAAACCACTGTAACAAATGTTGCACGAATAATTGACGAGTTTCCGGTTGCAGCCCGGATGCGAACAGCCCACGTGACCTTCGATCAATATTTTGGTGACCAAAATTCGAAATGGTTTAGGAGGGGAGTGATGTTGCGGGTTATTGCGGTGGATTTGACCATCTCACCACCGCGGAATGCCCAGTTTCATACTCCAACACCTCATATTCACCCTCCAAACAAATTTCAGCACGACTATGGTATGAGGTTTTCGCATGCGATGCGATTACTGAATGTGCACACGCACACTGTACCAAAATGCATTAATGCCCGGTTATCGCTGAAAACGCATTAACGCTACTGCAGTCCAATATGGTCATGAATGGGAGAGGTTGACCGGATATGGAATGAGATGAATGGTGGATGCAATTCGAAGTGTGGGTCCGGGCTGCATCACCAATTCATCATTGACCAATTTGCTCGTTGGAGAATTTCCACGACCCACATTCAAATATGCTATATATGAATATTTTCAATCGAAGCACTTGAAATAAAACGGCGCACCGACGCATATAAAAATAAAGTATAATATTATATTAGAAAATAAACGTGAACTATTTAGACAATTTTTAAATGAAACCAATACAAATGAAAATATAAATAGTGTAAAATTGAATTGCACATTATACATATTGTATATTCACATATTTCTTATATAATATAATAAATATATATATATATATATATATATATATATATATATATATATATATATGAATATAATGAACTGAAAATTGAAAGTCATGCTGTTTAATATATTATTAGAGTTTAGTGTAAAACGTTGTCAAAAAATCACCAACAATCACATGGCAATTCATCAGTCAAAACATAATCGTATGAGTGAAACATCCATTTATTTTGCCATTAATATTCATGACAGAGGATCGTAATCCCTTCAAAAGGGATGTATTTCCTAGAATATTAGTAGGATGGTTTGCCATTACCTTTCAGCACTTTGGATCCTACACATTAATTTATTATTAAACGCGTACTTGCCATTAAATCGGTTAGATTTCCAGTTGGGACGATAATTTCACTATTTTTACTATGGCATTATCAAATTTATTATATAATAAAATCTTATTTTCAACTCGATATTTAATATATATATATATATATATATATATATATATATTTTATTCTAAGTGAGCATTCAAAATAGTTTATGCTCTTTTGATAAATTGATCTAAATTATAAAAAAAATGTATTACAAATCTTTATAAAAAAAAAGTTATTAAAAACATTCTTTATTGTAACATAATTTATTTTAATAAATTATTATGGTCTTAATCAATATATTTTATCTATATTAATTATCTCATAAATTATATTAGGTGACCGATAACGCAATGAATCGAATTGATTCTTAATATTTTTACATATAAATGTATAAAAAAATTCAATAATTTTAAGATATTTAAAATATTGTTTAAAATATATAATATAATATTAATAAATAATTTCAAATATATAATATAATATTAATAAATAATTTCAAATCTTATCTTTGAATATAATAAGATAGAAATATTTTTTTTTTTTTTTTTTTGTGAAAAATGAAATGTTAAATTTCTTCTCAAATATTGTAAAATGACCTTCAAATTTTAGCCAATTCCAAATTTTGATCCCTAAAATTTTACAATACAAATTCGAAACTAAATGGCTTCCGACGAAAATCGTCGTCGCACCAAATTGGCGTGCGGAATGAAAATCAAAATTCGCGGAAAATATACTCGGTGTATTGTCCGGAAAACGATGTTCACATTTCGCCTCGCGGACCGGAAGCGCCTTAATGGAAACGGAACAAACGCCGTATGCAAGAGGAACCCTTGCGAAGGTTAGAAACGATAAG
The DNA here is from genome assembly GCA_024500535.1 of Leptonema lineaticorne. Taxonomy (NCBI): domain Eukaryota; kingdom Metazoa; phylum Arthropoda; class Insecta; order Trichoptera; family Hydropsychidae; genus Leptonema; species Leptonema lineaticorne. The sequence continues at coordinate 2,990,285 of JANIJI010000006.1, read as the reverse complement.
GACAGGAAGACACCAATAGTCTACGGAGAGAGTGGCATTTTCGCCTTTGAAAGGCAACGAGACCGTTTCGAGACGAAATTGAATTAGCAAAATCGAATCAACCCGAGAGTTTCGTTAATTTTCCGTGTTGATTACATTCCGTTTCGTTACGACGTTTCCGTCGATTTACGTCGACGACGACGACTATTCCGAAATCCGAATATAATCTGAAATTAATAAATCGAATCGACTCATCTGAAATGGGCGGAGAGTGAAAACGAGCGTGTAATTTTGCGACGTCTTCTTTCTTTCCGAGTACATCTTTTTTCTCAATATATATAAAAATATTTTTAATATAAATCCAATTTTTGTTCAAACTTTTACCATATCACCATAATAAATCAGATTTACTAATAAATATAATAAAATATATTTTTGCACTATTGTTATCACAGTTAATTATACAAAAATAAATATAAATTTAAATTTAAATGTAGCGCCAGCTTTACATATAAATCAACACTTTCATAATACTGCGGAAACAATCGTCTCAGAATAGTAATTATTGCACGCGATAGATATGAATAACTTGTCGTACAACTTTCCGCAATAAAACAATAAACCGTCTGTATATGCGGCCCTATACACGGTTCGCTCGCTTACGGGGCCGCATCAAGTTTTTATCGCATCCCGACGGACTAATTCATTAATCGCCAAGGCCGGAAAATATCTCCCACGAGTGAACTAACATAATTATGTCACTTACGACGATGTTTTAATTCGTGCAAAACTTGCCGACGAACGTTCACAAAGTGATCTTGAAAGAAAAAAATTCAATTTCAAAATTTATCTATAAATTATTATTCATCTAAAAGAATGCCATGTTTTGTTGTGAAAAATCGATAATTAATATTTAACGGATTCAACTCAATATTTTTTTTTATAGATTGATATTTTCGAGCAGCTTTCATCATATAAATGTGACGAATTAAAAAAAAATTGAGCTTCGATTAATACAAAAGTATACACGAGTTACAATGTAAAATTCAAATATCGGCATCCGTAATCCTACTTACGGCTAAGTGGTAAAGTTGCCAACGTATTAATTGCCTCAAGCTGGCTGTCGCTCGACGAAGTTGCCTGCTGGGATATTCGGATACTCCGGCAGCGAGGGCAACGCGTCCCCACTTTCAGCAAGCCGCCAGGTGTTGCCATATAATTAGCCAGGTTCCGGCGTGTTAATTAAGCTCCTCCGAAACAATTTAACGAGAGACGACCCCACACTGACGCCCCGCTGCGCCCTCTAGTTACCCACCCGGCCAAACTCTTACTCTGGTGCCGTTTTCACCCTCTCATCGACCGAAAGCTCGCGACACATAGAAGTGCTCTCAAACGACACTACTTTCCTTTCGCATCCGACGTGCGAATTTCGCAATAGCAAATCTTAACGTGAGGCAAATTGCCTAGCGTAGCATTTAACTTTTATGTGTTTACAGTTCAAGTAAGATTGTGCCGAGAGCTTTACAGCCACCTTTACCAAACCCCCCCCACCCCTCCTCCGTCTTTTTCGCCGTCAGGACAAAAGTCATTAAAGCCTCGCCAGTGTGTTCCAATACATTTTCTCAGTGTAAATTATTACTCTCTGAGCCTATACTGTAATTTGAATGCTCATTCGACGACTTTCAAACTGAGTCGATGCGAATTTTTTTTTATCACATAGAACGATCGAATAGTGTTTCTCAAAAGGAATATTTAATCGTGTAAATATCCAATTCACGTTCAAACTGTTTACAAAATCAAAACGCTAAAGATCACAATTCAAAAGTATATTATTTTTATTTTAATAAAAATTTAATATATCAGTAATACAACTGAATTGCCAAATTGTTAAATTAATTTATCTACATTAACATATTCGTAACATAATCTAAATTTCAATTATAAAACATATAAAAATAATGATATTTCTAAAGTTTTGATATAGATAGAACTGACTAATCGACCTCAAAAAAGAATAGAGTTTTAGCTAAAATCGATCTACATTATAAATTAATTTTTGATTTTATCTACAAAAAATATTAGCATTATATATATTTTTTTTTTTGAGTAAATTTTTTGAAACTGTGATAGTATTCATGCCATGGTGAGTATTATGTAACACAAACAAAATTTAAATATCACTTAAAATTCAATACGATTATTTGTACGTGGTTCTGCTACATTACATTATACTTTGCACTCAAATCTGTTGATCTTGCATACAGATAGGATAAATTTTGAATACAAAAAAAGGATTTGAATAAGAATTAGACGAATTCGACTACGTAAATATATTCCTCGTCGTTCTGTTTATTATTAAAAATCACACACAAACATGCTGACATTACATTATAATATATGACATATAATAACGAATTAATTATCATAAATTATTTCATCATATATAATAAACAATATAATGTTCATGCTGTATATATATATTATACATATAAAAAAAATCTCTACATATTTTTGCGTCTAAATATTGTCTAATTAGTGCTAACAAAGTGTAATAAAAATATCTAAACAATAATTTTGAAGTTTTCGCAACGTGAATTTCCCATTTTCCGACCGGACACGGAAGTCGTTAGTTGGTCGTCGCGAATTTCTTGGTGGTTCACACAGCATATATGACGCCATATTAGTCGGAAAATTATTATCAATTTCCTATGAATGTGCCACCAATAAATTGCGCCCATTACTTTCATAATCCCTCTTTTACCCAAAATATATGTTCTTTTTTATTGCGCGCCAAAAGATGAATTCTTCGATATGAAGTAATAATATTTCAAGAGCGGGAAAAATTTCTCGTTTCGAACGAATTTTTCATATTAAATTTATGACGAAAACGCAGCGCCGAAAAATTTTAAATTCCAGAAAACAGCGATTGATTTACATAAAAGTAAATGATAATGTTTATCAATTTGCATAAAAAGTTAAAATAATACTAATTAATTTTCACATAAAACCTATATATATATATATATATATATATATATATATATATATATATATATATATAGTTGTATAAAAGTTTGAAAATTGACCGGTAGTTGTATGTTTAGTGTTAAAATATTTTTATTAGTAATTTTTCAATCCATTTGAAAAAAAACAAAAATATAATAAATTGAATGATTAAATATTAAATAATAGATTTGATGTATTTTTTATATAAAATTTGATATTGTTTAGTAATATAAAAATATTTTTAAAATCTGACATAATTCACGAAACACAGATTGAACATCGCTGATGTGTGACGAAAGTTTTTGAAAATTACACGGTAGCCGGTCGTAAAGAAAAAAAATGAAAGAAAAGAGAATAGAATAGAAGGGGGTGAAAAACCGCGGCTTTGTTACGACAATTTTTCTCGATGGCGTCGAGTGAGATGTCCGCCTTTGACGCCGGAATATCTCGCGAGAGGATTTACCGCTGTCGTTCGAAACATCTCATCCGGATTGACGGGACACGACCGGAAGTGTGAAAAAGAACGTACAATACTACAAATGAGAAGTGAAAGTGTGATACTGATATAGGGGGGGAGGAACAGAGATAGAAAAATCAGATGGTGCAAAAGCCGGCGAAACAATGGCGTGAGTGGCTGCGCACAGTCATTGTTGAGGGTGTCTTCAATGGCACCACGTCAACTGGAATGCCATTCACGTCCGTCGTTCGCGATTCTCGAGAGCCTCAACGGAGACTTTTCCTATCCCTCCCCCCCCCCCGCCGTACTCATTCATCTAGTGCCTCGTTTTAATTACGACAAAAACCCACCCCTCCTCTCTCCCCCCGAACCCTCAAACCATCCGTGTCCAGGATATTCCCGCTACGTCGTATCCCATCTCTTGTCCCCTTTACCACTTGTGTCAAGGGGTGACGTGCCCTCGGGTCGTCGACGCGACATTGGCACAACATTAATATCGACATGTATACAGTGTGATCAAAAATACAATCAATACTCGACTAACGACCTTATACGATTTCTCAACTTTAGACGTAAGTCGAGTTTCATACAAAAATAATTAATATAATATAATACATATTACATGTAATTGTATTTATATTTAATTTTTAATTATTATTATTTTAATTGGTTATGTACATACATAAATAAGTATATATATATATATATATATATATATATATATATATATATATATATAAGCATTTTGACTTATGATCGATTATCATCTGAGCAATCGATTGCAGAAGTACAAAATTGATCGTCAACAGCGTATAAAAAATTTATATATTTAAATTATAATATAATACTTTTTTTTCAATTTAATAGTAAAAGACAGCTAAAGAATGACAAAAAATCACTTTTCCCATCAATATTTTTATTTAAAAAAATATATTAAAGTAAGACTTAGGCCCACATTGACTATGGCGTTACTGATTTTTTTTAATACAATTTAAAAATAAATATATACCAAAAAAAAATGCGTTATATAACTGAAGGTGCAAAAAAAAAGCACATTAACCGCATAACTGTTATTTAAAGTGGACTAAATTATATGAAGCCCGAATTTTATCCAATATAAAGCGCTTTAATGCGATTTTTTTCGTTATGAGAATAAATAGCGCGTTTAAAGCGCTTTAAAAAATTTCCTCACTTTACCATTGCAAATTTTCAAAAGCGAACATTCTTTTTCACTTCTATTTTTTTTTTTTCGGTGTCGTTTGTGTGTTTCAAAATCGTCCCTTTGACCGAGTCCAAAAATTACGCCATTTGCGAAATAAATGAGTCATTTTATTTTCGGGTATTCGACCAGAAGTTAGTTAATCTGCTGAAAATTTCCACAATCAAAAACGTTCAATTCGAGAACGCTTCATTCACTTAACGATAACGACTCGAACGATGAAAATTAAATAAAGTGTCCGCGATTTTAAACGTCAAGTTTACTTAGATTCCAAATATTCTATTATATAATAATATTACACAGTAATAAAAATATAAACTGTACGATTAAAATATACGCAATATCGCACGATTTAAGCGCTAAAAGCTAAATCGTTTATTCTAGAGGTGAGAGAAAATGGGATGATGAAGAAAAAAAAACGTGTAAGCAGCGGATAATTTATTGTTAGTAGGGTGTCCATTATTTACGACCACCGCAAAACTATTTTCCGACGTTGTGAAAATATTTTTGCCAAGCTTCCAATGCTGAAACGTGCGAAATTTAAATTGAAATTAAATATATGCGCACGTATACAAAAATGTGTTTCGCCTTTACGACAATATATTTAACGTTAAAATATACCGTCGCTAAATATAAAAAAAAATTGAAAAATAATAAAAATATATATATATATCTCGATTGGAATCCAAAAAACGACGGTGAATCGTATTTTTTTTTGTTTTTTGAAAAATTACATGAAACACGACGATGTTGCATATTTATTCGATATTCGAGACAGTTATATGAAAAAATGATTTTTTTATCATTTTAAATAATTTAAATAAAAATTATCAATTTTAAACCGTATAAAAGTTGTGAAAAAGACAATTTCGACATTACATTTTTTTCAGTGTTAAATAATTTTTTATCACTTATACAAGCGTATTTCAGTCGTAATTTTAATACGGTACAGTGCAACGTGTCAAAGCCTTATATATATATATATATATATATATATATATATAATATAATATACATACACACTATAATATTAATAAAGACCGTAAACTTTTCATCATAAAACGAAAATAGTGCCATAAAAGCAAATATACAATTAAGTGAAACCCCGCGGGTGTAAACGGAATTGCCTTAAATCCCTTAAACTGTTACGAGGGGTCTGTCGAGATAAATTAATATATATATATATATATATATATATATATATATATATGTGTGTAAGGTTCTATTTCGTATGAAGCTTATTAAATCGACGCCCGTTGCCTAAACTAAAAACAACGAAATGTAATACTGATTTTATTACATCTGACGCTATTAAAAAATGAATGATATAAATGCATAGCCGTTTTGCTTAAAGTACGTTCAGTTTTTTATAATAATTTTTTGATATATATATATATATATATATATATATATATATATATATTACTGTATAAAACTTGAAATATGCTTATATATTGACTCGTTTTTTTTTTGTGAAAATTGAATATCAGCGATGTAAATCTTGAATGATTGAAAATGTTAAAGTAAATCTTTATATTTTTGTGATATTTTCAAAAATTGAAAAATAATCTAGTGTAAATTATCAATCGGAAGCAAATCCGGTTGAAGATAGGATGTTATAATTCCGGAATTCGTGACAGTAAATTCAATCAAAGATTGACTTACAATATAAACATTTTAGTTAAAAAATCTATGTGAAAAATATTGCTCAATATTAAATCCCTAATGCTCAATATTAAATCCAAAACAAAAAATGAAATCCATAATAGCTAACTAATACATTTTTCATTTTTATACTATATATAAACAACGTCATAATATTGCTTTTCGGTTTCTTATTCATTAATACAAAAGAAGATAATGTTCATCTCCAGAATTTTCAGGAACGCAATTGAAAGAAAATAATAAAAAAAATATCATTACATACAAACAGATAAAACAGACAATTCGTTTAAAAAAATATGAGAATAAACTTTTATAATATGAATATTTTTAAACGGTGTGTTTAAAGTTTGTTTTAAAAAGAATTTCAATATACGTTTTTCATTCATTCGCAGGACGCTACTCGAAAAAAAATAAACCAAAAAATACATATCAGAATAATAATGATATTTAAATCAAATTAAATATATATATATATATATATAAATTAATATTTTATATCAAACAGTAAGATACAAAAAATCATTTATTAACTTATACAATATTCTAATTAAGCATATCTATAATATAATCAGCGATTGTAAACTTTTTTTAAATATATAAATAATCATAAATTCTCAATCTGGTAACTAATTATAAACAGCTATCATATCGATATGATTTTTATCGATTTTTTCTTATTTTGTTTTTCAAAATAATGATCGAACATGACGGCGCGGAAAAAAAACGATTTTTACAAAGCTCTCTTTTTTTCCTAATCCGCGCCATTGTTTGTTCGAGCGAAGCTCATCAAATTCAATTAACCGTCAATTCGACGGCGATTTTCCTTTTTTTTTTTTTAATTTTCCAACCGCCCAACGCCGCCCATTCCTAACACTATATCGTATTATTTTATTCATCCTTTAATTCGCATCATAATGCGGAAAAAAACCGGGCACTCGACGCGACCGGACGAAGGTTTTTCACCGGACGAATTTTCCGCCCCCTCGTTTTTTTTTTCTCTTTTTTTTTCGAGCACTCCAAGAGGCCATATTCCGCTTTTCTTTTTTTTTTCTTTCTTTCCACGAGGCTCCTTTTACACCGCAATACCTCAAGCTTTCCACTTCGTACCGACAAGTTGCCCGCCTACTTCCTCTCGCTTTCAACCCTCAAACCATGGTCGCAATGTTTTATCGAAATGAGTTCCCTCTTCGGTCTGCCAGAGGAGTGGAGAGAGGGCTTTTAAGGGAAACTCTTCTCTCGGCGAGCTTTACAAGATACAGCCTTAAAATATGCTCATCGTCAGTGATTCACCGTTAAAAAACATTATAAAAAAAGCAGCGTAATGATAATAATAATACTTCTAAAGCAAAGCATCGGTGATTTTGCTAATATAAAAATATGCAAAAATATTTTTATAATTAAAAATATTTGATTCATTATTATATTTTTATGATCGACTCTTACAATAAATCTTAGATATAGAACGTAACATATATGTAGACCAAAAGCACTGATGGTTGGAATGATTCGTTGCTGTGAATTATAATTATGCAAATTTTTCAAATTTATATGCGTAATTTTATAACTTTCACGCATCAATTAAAATTAAAAAGCAAAAATTCTTTACTTGTTTTTAATAAATAAATGAACAATTTAATGTAAAAATAGTTTTTTCGAGTCGAAATTTAAATGCAAGTATTTGCATTAGTTTGAGATTACTTTCGGATCGGAATTAGTGAAGATTTTGCGTGATAATAATAATTAAATTAAATTAAATGACTGTATTTCTATTTAACATAATATACTATATAATTTACAAAGAATTTGAGATATTTTTAATTAAAATTAAAAAATCTATTCATAGATTTTTATTATATTTAGAAGATAAAACATTTTAATTTAATTGATTTTTGACAAAAAAAAATTGAAAAAAAATTTTTGAGTTAATAACGAAATATCACTAAATTTATTACGAGCGCAAACACTTTTCGACGTCTTGCGCGTCGTTTTCGGACGGTAAATTTCGTCGAATTTTTTTTTTTTTGAGGAGGCTTTACAAAAAAAGCAAATAAAATAGTGTCTACATAGTTAGTGGTGAGGGGGAGGGGGGTTGGCAGGAAAAAGGAATCGCACATAAAGCAAAAAACGTATGCGTGTTTGCTCTATCCTGGTAATGGTTGCGCGAGAGCAGAATACCGGTGAGCCATTAAAGTAAAGTGAAATGTGGAAAAACATTATAAGCGGGAAAAGCGCACATGTGCCAAAATAATAATAATAATAATAAAAGTGAGAACACCTGCTATACGAGCGCGCGCGTGTGTGTGTGTGTGTAAAACGAGAACGCAAAGGATACAAGTGCATCGCGATCGTCATACGATATCTAATAAACGGATGAGAATCAATTTCAATTTATCAATAAATATAAATAATATTAATACGATAAGATAGAATCGATTGTCTCATTTTATCTATATAAAAAAAAGATTTATTTTTCTAAATGTTATTAATAATACACAATTTTTAAATGTAATAATTTTCTATTAATATTTTTTTTTTATTAATAATTAATTTCGATAGAATTAATTAATATTATAAATTAAAATATACAATAATATGGTTGTCGATTATTTTTTTTAATTTCAATACACTTTTACATAAAATTATAAAACACGAATTTATAAGAAAGTAAATAAAGTCATATAAGTATTTAAAAAAAAACTAATAATAGTGCAAAATTATAATTCAACTTAAAATGTTGAAAAGACTGTTTCTATTACTACTTTAATCGCATTCATATAATTCGATTAATCTAATATATGTGTGTGTGTGAGTGTAAGAAAAAAAAAGAGAGAGAGAAAGAAAGGAATGAACATCAAAGAAAACCTTTATTTGTGACTTCCGGGAAACACTCACTTCTCAGAAGCTTTCCGACAATTTCATTCGATTCAGTTTGTCTTTTTACTAAATTTACACGCACACACACACACACACATATATATATATATATATATATATATATACAACATCGTATTTTTAATACAATAGATTTATATATTAATTATTCTTTAAATTAACCCATCATTTAAAAGAAACCACATATTGCAATTGTAATATATACGAGAAAAATACAACAACATGAACGTTTATTTTTTTATAGAAGAATACTAATAAAATAGCTTCTAAAACTTCTGCAGCAATTTTCGCTAAAAAGCGTCTAAGTTATATCTATGAAAATTGCACACATACACACACAAACACACACATATGTACGAGTTTAATATAAAAGTTCCAGGTGGAAAAACGGACAGACCGAGCAATATCAACACGTAGAGGCAATATTAACAGGAGGATTTTTAGGGGAGTTTGAGGTTTCGCGGACTCCATTGAACCACCCGATCCACCCATCTCGGACTAAAGTGGCTCGGTATATTTTATTCATAGCTTTTAGCAGAAGTGTTCTTCTGGAGACTTTATCAATATATCACACGGACCGGTGCCGGTTCTCGAAAAAACGAATTTAACCCTCCATCCAAGAAAAACCCGTCCGCCGCATTTATCCGATTAAAATAACCCCTATACTTAATTAAGCTCTATATCACGATGGAAAAGGATTTTTTTTATTGGTGTTATTTCATATCATTCCTTGAAACGAAAATTGAAAATATTTCAAATTATTAAATCATCTTCATAAATTATTTCATAAAGATGCTTAATTAAAATCTATATTCTTAGACTCAAGTTTAGAAAATCTTTCTGAGATAGAGCTCGATAGCTAATAACTGCTGGACTCAAATTAGAAAAAAAATATCAACGAAACTTAATGGTTTAAATATAAAGAATGATCGATCCTCAACCGTATTAGAATTGATTGTGACAAAAGTACTAGAAATATAGGAAGAAGATAGGAATATATAGATGATTATCCTATACGAGTGTGATTTAGAAAATCAGACGTTGAAGCAAATTATTGATGATTGCACTATATTCAAGTTTGTTGAGGACTATGACTAATTAAAATCTTATAAATAAGGCCAAGGAATTTATTTACCTATTTAACAACTCATATGAATATATATATTTAATTGTATAAAAACGTAACTATTTCAAATTCACTTTACAAATTTACAACACCTTTTTCGCGAGAGACACAGAATTGATTTTAATACGTAATAATAGTGTTAAAATTTCAAAAGTCAAAATCCGATTTTCACTCATTCTCTCTCAAAAAACTTTGAGTTCCATCCCTTCGAATATTTTCTTTAGGGGTCAGTAATTGGTGGAAGTTGGCGAACCCTCGCAAATATAATTTGTGGCTTATGATCCGCTTACGCACCAACCGCTAATACTTTGACCAATTTAAGTTTCATTCATATTAGACACCGATTATATATGTGTGTGTGTGTGTGCTTTCTTTGAAATTTTCCCCCAAATACACCGTAAATTTTAATAAAAGCTATATTTTAAAAAAATCAATTTTCTTCTTATTTGTGAAAAGAAAGAATTAAAAAAATTCGAAGAAAGATTATCAATATTAAAATGAAAAATATTCGCAACATTCGTTACCCCGTTCTAGTTCACCCTTTTAATACTGTATGAGAACGGAGCATTTTTTTTTTGTCAAGAAGCAAAATGGGGAGGCTTTCACGGCTATATTAGCATCTCCGCTTTTTTGACGCCGTCGTAAAAGCTTAATTATTAACCGCAACTTTCGAAAAGGGGTAAAAAGCTCTACATCTGCGACACACCCAACGTTGTGAATTTAAAAGCTCCCCCCCCCCGCCGCCCACGTATTAACATTTAACACATTATCGAAAGCAATTACCCTGTCCGCTAAGTCTTATGAATGTTTAAACTGTCCCCTTCCCCCCCTTCCCCCCTCCCCACAAATTTGAATATTGTTAAAGTAGTTTTTAATAGCTAATTTCGTATAAAAGCGTATTTTTCATTAATAAAATATATTTTAAATATAAAAAATTTACTTTATATACATATATATATATATATATATATATATATATATATATATATATATATATATATATATATATATATATATATATATATATATATAATTTGAATCCGAAACGAGAATTTAATGCTGAAATTACATTTTACAACGATTCGTAATTTACGTAGTCACTTAAAGCGCGGATTCTTTCACACGTGAAATGTCTGAAACGATCTTTTGCTTGTTTTCGCCGTTTTCATGACATTTTCCATGACCTAAAGTGTATAAAAACGTTTTTCAACATACTCATATCAAATTCGTCATATATATATATATATATATATATATATATATATATATATATACACGAATATAAATAATATAGCATGACAATAACGTTGAAATGACAAGGAAAAAAACTCGACATTTCGAAACATATCCGTCGTTCACGATAATCCGACGTCGTTTTTCCGATGAAAAAAAAACACAACAATGAAAATTTAGGAAAAAAATCACTATAATTTTCTTTATATAAATATTTAGAAAAAAAAACACGCCTTCTTCGATAATAAAGCGATTAATTGACGATGAAATGACAAATACCTTTCAAGAGATATGCGGCGATTTTCCACTTTTCCAACATCAGCACCATGTTTTGATTGATATGCGAATCTGAAACGATAAAAAAATCGATTATATATTTGTCTGTTTATGTTTTCATTCGGCAATAATGATTTCATTGAATTCATTCTTCTATACATAATTGCCAAATATTTTTTTTTTATTTATTTATATTGTAAAATGTATTATATAAACGAATTGATTTTTTTAAGTTTTATATCGGTGATTATAATATAATTAATCACCTATGTAGTTTATGTTTTTGATATTAATTTGTTTCAATAATATTTAAGTGAAAAAAAATTAACTTTAAAATTAACATTATATTTTAATCTATGTTTGTTTAAACATACATGCATACGTTTAAACAAACATATTCACATTATCATATAAATTTATTAATTATTATTTTAATTAAAAAAAGGTGAAAAATATTTGAATATTTATTTCGAATATTAAAATTAATACATTTTTCTATTTTCTAATATATAAAATTAAAATAAAAATATGATGTATAGAAAATTTTTCAATCAAAATTGCTCTTGAAAAAAAACTTAATTATTTTTTATATAAATAATTAAATTATACAATATTTAATATTAAAATATTCTAAAATTGTACTACATATTAATTAGTAAACAAACTGAACGTCGACCCTTGACGACTAAACAGCCTCGTTACGCCACTGAACATTCCCAAGGCAATAAATGTACGACATGAAACAGATTTATTAAATATATAATTTTACCATTTATATTTACAACATTTATACTCTTCAATTTTGCCGATTAAATTAATGAACATATTATATATGTATATATTAGTAATTTAGTAAAGTCAATATAATTAAAATTAATCCATAGGCTGACCGAAATTTCTGTACTCAACTCGTAGCCAATGTAAACCGTAATTTTATCGTACTAATATAATTTTGATTTACGTTAATTGCATTTGATACGAAATTTACACGATATATGTATATTTAATATTTTAATCTGACTTCAAATATCGCGAAGCGTTTAAGTTTAACTACTTTAACTATTAATTTGTTTTTCAATTTGAGCGATAGCAATTTCGTTAAAGTCAGACGTCAGCAACTCGCGTACCGCGACCCGAGAGATTTATCTCAATATTTTGATTGAAATTTATTTATCTAATTTAATAAACTAGTGAATCGTATCGTTTTAAATGTGAGCTAAATTTTTAATTTTTATTCTAGTAAGTAAACATACGCTTTATCGCAATGCGTAAATATCATATTTAATTCAATTATTATTTTATAATTTATATATATCGTTATTTATTATTATTTCCCCCCGCCCGCCCGCCCGCTCCTCCAGCGTAAAACTTGTCTTTTGAGGGTTCGAAGTAATTTTTAATTCGACTTTTTTTTTTGTAAATAGCGAAGATCCCCAACCCGAAAAAAAAAGTTTACAGCTCTCGAATTGAGGGAAAAACGCACCGAATTTCCGACCCCGGCTCCGGGGTTAAATTCAGAAGGGAAATAAAACTGCCAGAGACAAGATTTAAAAAGGTATTTAACCGAACGGTTAAAGTATTACGGGCAATTGTTCACAATCTACACGGTACATTATACGAAGAAAAAAATATACAACTATATACTGCTTCAACAAGTGTTTAAACTCGAAACAATCCATTACTATCGTTTGTATATTTATATATACATATGTGTGTGTGTGTGTGTGTGCTTTATTATTTTTAGTAACAATAACATAAATAAATTATTAATATTACATGAAACTTTTTAAAAGTTATGACAATTAGAACATATTTATATTTTAATTTTGATGTATATCTAATATCAACTAATAGATAATTTAATATACTGATAATGAAATCCTAAAACAGATTCAAAATACATATATATTCATTATTTTGAATTTAATATGACAAACAAAAAATAGTAATGTTATAAACCATAATTTAAAATAAAAATTTATTATAGTTATTATTAATTTTAAAACTCATAACATAAAGTGTCAATTATATGCTAAATATTCTTCATAAGTTATTGAAAACTATGTATAATAAACACATTAAATTAAAAATAAAAATCAAATCTATATCAAAACGAACTCTAAATTAGTTCTTTTTAATATTTTATATAATAAAATTGTTACTTTTGCAAATAAACGTCAAATATTACTTTTATAACATAGTTTGATACATTTTTAATGACATTACAATATATATATATATATATATATATATATATATATATATATATATATATATATATATATAACAAACTTACCTTATACAGTAACAGTTATAGATATCATCAACGATAAAACATTCTATAAATTGTACGTAATAAAATCAATCGTCAATATTATAAAATTATATTAATTATATCGTTAAACATTAAATAATATATTATTATATTGTTTATTATAAAGACGTTTCAATTCGTGCAACGTACGAATAAACATTAATAACGTATATATATTTATTGATAAAATCTACTTTGACACATTTCAACATCGTTTTACGACAATATCTTTAAAAAAATACTACAACGATAGAGTATATACATATGTATATATATAAATGTATTTAAAGCGTTTTTAAAACAAAAAAAAATGAATCGCATAAGAAAAACATATATATATATATATATATATATATATATATATATATATATATATATATATATATATATATAAACGTTATATTCCGTCAAATATTTTATATTTCCGTTTATATAGAACGATTTTCAATCAATGTTCGTCCAAATTGAGAACGTTCCATCGGTTAATCATCAGCGGAAATAGTTTGAGAAACTTTTCGATCATGTCGCGAGTTTCGTAAAAAAAAAGTTTGAAAAGCGCGCGTCGAACGCGTTTCACCCTCGCGAAGGGCTAAACTCGACTGAGAGCGACTCGTTCAGCGGAAACGTCAAATGGAAAAATGTTGCCAGGTGTCGTCGTAAAATAAAAACGCTCGACACACTTCCGGTTCACTCTTCCAAAAAAAAAAAAAAAAAAAAAAACAAATAAATAAATAAAATCAAACGACGATTCTCAAACTTTTTATCGATCGCGGTTTAGACGCTATTTTCGCGACACACTCGAATTTTGACACGATATCAAAAATTATTTCACTACATTCTAAATAATAATTTAATAAAAATAATGCAATATACCATATATAATTAGATATATTAGAAAAATTTTATACAATACTAAAAATACTGATTTAATATATTATAATATATATATATATATATATATATATATATATATATATATATATATATATATATATACGTTCAAAATGAAAATCAATCAATATTCGATTTTATAATTGATGCAATTCGACATTTCTTTAACAACATCTGGCAATAAACGAATTTTGTTTTTCGCGTACGCCTGGCAATTTTACACATGCGCAAATTGAATTTGTCAAAACGGGTGAGCGGAAGGGGGTGTCAACCACGTGCACTCGATTCATTGACAGTTTGACAACCTACAAATTGTTCGTTTTTTTTTTTAACACGTCGCTTTTTATATATCGTTATCGTCATCGACGTCGTTTCCATTTCAGATCTTAGAATATTTTAACGGTATAAATAAAGCGTGTCCCATTTTTTTTTCTCAAAATTAACAAATCTAATCAGAATGTTTTAATTAATAATATAATAAAAAAAAATAAAGTGTTATTTAAAATTTCCGGATATTAAGAAGACAGGTTAATTGTAATTATTTTCTTATGATTATAGGACTGTCTATAACATTTAAAAGGTTTAATTATCTCCGTGCTACACGTGTTTTTACAACTCTTAATGCACCGCGTTATACTGCATTGGTTCTTAGAGGCTTTTTTGCTAAAAATTCGACTCGCATCGTTCCGCAACCACCGTATTCGCCTGATTTGGCTCCGCTCGACTTCTGACTATTCGGCAAACTCAAATGGCCAATGCTGGGACGGCGTTTTAACGCGATTGAGGAGATAAAATGTCTTGAGGATTATACTGGAAAAAGACTATTCCGACTATTTGGGGGACTGGAAAAAGCATCGGCAATAGTGATGAAATTGATTTGTTAGAATAAATAAATAAATTATAACAAATATGGATATGTAAAGAAAGCGGTCTAAATAATAAATATTTTTAAAGAACTATTAATTAGTTTGCATTGAAAATTTTTTTTTTTTTATGAATTTTATTATGAATGTGAAATTTTGCGTAAATATCGAATGAAAGTATTACATTAATTAAACAATATATAAACGACGAAACGATTTCAATAAAATAATTCGTAAATATTAAAAATAAAACACGTTCGTACAAATCAATATTATACGAAAGTCATACGAAAATCAAGTATTAATTTTTTCTTTCTGACCGTTTATTTTGTAATGGAAACTCAACATTTATGACCATAATTATTTGGTATTCAAAAAATTTCCGTTTTCGTTTTAAACTCTCCCTTTTTAATTTACAGGGTCCATTGAAAATTTTTATCTCAATTATTATTATTATTATTATTGCGTTTTAATTTTTGATATACAAATTGCATTCGTAAACGTTTTTTATCATTTAGTTTTTGCAAAAGCCTTCGTT
The DNA here is from genome assembly GCA_024500535.1 of Leptonema lineaticorne. NCBI lineage: Eukaryota > Metazoa > Arthropoda > Insecta > Trichoptera > Hydropsychidae > Leptonema > Leptonema lineaticorne. The sequence continues at coordinate 2,973,826 of JANIJI010000006.1, read as the reverse complement.
TGCTTTTCATACATTTATTTTTCTATTTTCAATCAAAGTTTTGCTAAAAAACGACGTTTCGAAAAGTGGTTTTCATTATATATAATTCATCTTGTCGACACTCATCCGAAGATCTTTAACGTCGTATTAAAATCTTTACAAATTAACTAAATATTTTCAAAGATCAGACGCATAAATCCTAAAAAGAGTTCCTATATAACAGGGGTGACCAAACTGCGACTCGCGAGCCACATGCCGCTCTTTGAAGAATTATTTATGGCTCTATTAATTGAGAATTGCTATTACCAATTATTCCCCAAATTTTAAAGAATTATCAATAGGAGTAAAATAAACGTATTTAATTTTTAATATTTAAATACGCATATTTTGAACTTTTATTTATGTTTTCAATAAATGTGATTTCTGTAAAACGAAAAAAAAATATCTTTTTAATACGTATTTAATTGCGACTAGCGAAAAATTTCGAATTTTGAAAAATGGTTCGAACTGTCAAAAATTCTAGCCACCCCTGTTATATAGTAAAATAAATAATATTCAAATAGTAAATATTGTATTCATTTCATACTGAAAAAAAAAATGAAAAAAACTTATGTGGACATCCTAATAGAATTATTTTAAAAATATATATAACACGATTCATACAAAATGACAAATTTTTACTTTCGATTCCACACTTTTTTTTTTTGAATATAGAAACTAAATCGCGTTTTATAAGATTGATCGAATGCCGGAAGCCGTTTTCGGATTTTTCACAGTTTACATTCGTTTTCATTCGAATTTACAGATCGTTTTTGCAGATTTACCTTGGATGTCGCGAGCCTCGGGGTTGCTGTTCGATCCTACGTAAAACGCGATATATCGTCGTATAACGAGGCCAATTTATGCACCGAAGCGTCTCTGAGCGAAAAACGAAAGATTAACCCCCTAAACCCTGAGCCCATCCCCTATATATTTATTTGCAAACGAAACTGACGAACGATACGTTCAGAACACGACAGATGTACGTGCATTTAACATACTGTCGTATTATAATATTACATAATTGAAACATAAAATTTATTATTCATACTTATTATTCAATGAACGAATAATATTTTTGAAATGTCAATTAAATTCTCTATGTAATCGTTAAAACTTTTCTTTCATTCATTTAAAATTTGCTATTATCAAACAAATAAATTACAATTTTAAAATATCAATACAAATAAAATTGATTTTTTTTTGAAGATATCCCTTGAATCGTATTCAATAGTCAACTTCAAAATATTTTTTTCACACATTCAATAAATATAATGTGCATAAAAATATATCTGTTTTAAGCTTAATATAGAAATAATAATCATGATACTTTTTTATTCAAATAATAACTTTATTAAACGTTTATCACATATTAACATTAAAAACATTAACAATTGCTATTTTTATTTCTTTCTAAGTGTTTTGTACTACAATTATCAAAAAAACTATTATTCTATAATACTATATAAGCTCTATACTCTTCTAAATAAATAGCAAAAAATATAAACAACAATATTATATTATACATCAAAATATCAAAAAATATTTCAAAATGACATTAGATACCAACCTCAAATGAAATAAAATATACATTCAACTAGATCTTGAAACTACTTTGAATCTATAAAATTCGGTTATAGAAAATACATTAATATTCATCAAAGTGCGAATAAATTACTACAAAATATCCAAAAAACTTCAAGATAAATAAATAATTATATATAGATTATGAAAAGATGACTAAAAAACATTAAACCATATAATTTAATATTAAAAAATATAATATAGTAAATTGAAAAAAAATAATAATTAAAGAGATTCAAAGACTATTTTCAAGTATGTTTGATAATATGTGATGTCTATAAATTATAATAATAAGAAAAATAAAAATCATTTGGAAATCATAACGATTTTCAAATACATTTTGTTCAATTCGATATGATTATTGATGTTACTCTCGTTTTATTTATACATCATTTTTAACTTGAAATATATTATTTCTACAATAAATAACAAAACAGAAACTATTCCACCATATGCAAGAATCATTAAAGCTGGACGACAATCAATAATACTCACACTTATAAAATTACTTCCAGTACCAGAGCATTTTGGTTTTTTAGTATATAACAACCAATTTTCTCTAGATTGTAATCCATGTTCTTGCAAACGTCGAAATCTAAAAATTTTGTTAAAAATTTTCTTACTTAAGCTTTATATACAACACTTTCTAGAGAAAAAAAATTTGAAATTACATTAAGAATTCTGCAATGAGTTAACTTTTTTTTTTTCGTAACCAGTATTTTCATCTACATTTTTTTTTATTAATTTTTAAAATTTAACTGTTAATTGTAATCTATTAATGGATTTGTATTAATTAAATTAAATAATATTATAATGATTACCCAATTTTAAACATTTCTTTATAAGATGAATTTTTTTGAACAGCTAACCATGGATCAATAACTTGCAAATATTGTATTTCTTGTAAACCACATTTTTCATCTTCCTGAAATATTTCATTAACCACTTTATAACCAACTCCTGTTTCCATATGAAAAGCGAATAGGCCCTACAAACAAATTGATCGTTTATACACAAAAAAAAATGTACTTATACATGTATATACGATCATACTTTACGAAGTTTCATGACACCTTCATTTAAAGATATAAATTTTGGTCGTTCGCCTGGTGGAGCTATTTTCTTTTGATAAATAGTTTTTCTCACTGATTCTGTAGCAGTCTGAAAATGGATATAAAACACATCTAAATTACATTTGAACAAAGCACCGTATATAAATATTAAACTTACAGAAAAATAATGTCTATTAAAGACGGTGTCGTGAACTGCAAATTTCAATCTGGAATTCAAAAGATCAGAGAGCGTTTTAATTCTGAACGAGGAGGATTGCAAAAGTGCCACAATATTAGCCGAGTAACTTGTATAAAGAAACATGAACGATAAAAATAATAAAAGTATTACAATTCTACCGACCAAACCTGGAAATAATTATAGATAATATCATAAAATTTAGTTTTCACATAAAGATATATAATAGTTACTTCATACACTTCAAATGAACACTGCTGCCCTGTTGACAAATTGCACCAACAGTTACCATAATCATATCACTCCAGGATGCTCTTAGTATTTCAACGTCATTATATTTCTAAAAAAAAAAACTTCTTTTTATTTCGATAATTGCAATAAATATCTCCAAAATGACATCTATATAAATTGTACCAAAAAAATATAACCAAATATAAATACATAGATCAATCATTTCCAGGAAAACTTAAAATTCATTCTTAGATTGAATTCTGATTTATTTCCACTAATATTTGAAAGACATTAATGTTTGAACACCTTTTTTTAATTGATAATCAATCAATAAATTGTAAAATTTGCTTCGGTAAAATATAAAAAATATACTCTCCGTTATAATTAGTAAATTTAATCGATAAAATATGAATTATTTTAATCTTTATTAATAAAAATTTCAAGACATATTTGTACCTGGTAATCGATTTTAAAGAATTATTTCGAATTTAAAAAAAAATAGATATAAGATATCATTGTTTATGTCATATCAAGTGACTTAACATGTTTTAATTATTTATCAGCGATGAAAAAAATAAGACATAACAAAATAATAATAACAATGGGGGATCTCCCGAAGTCATAAAATGTTAGATAATTATTGTTTTTTGAAAAAAAATTAAACATTATGTTTACCTTTGTAATATATTTGTCCATATTATTTTCCCATTTAAAAGATATATACAAAGAGACGACCAGTATTCCAACTAAACCCATAGAACAAAACCATACGCTGTTTCTGAACGGTAATATGAAAACGTTGCTAACGTAAGATAATTTTGGCTGTTTGAATACAAATTTTGATCTTGTTGGTGTAGGCATTGCAATATAATCAATCACTGAAATTCTATCTTCAGTGAAAAATAGCGGCGTTCCTAGTATAAAATTGCCATCATCAGTATTATACGTATATTTGAATATATACATATGTATCGAATTGATGACAACCTCCAATATCGATTTCCTTTCTTGTTAAATATCCTATCATTCCATTCCAAGTTCCATTATTATCTTTGTAACCCCAAGAATCAACAAATATAATCGATTTAGTGCTATTTAAAAAGTCCACCAAATGATTTGTTAGAACAAAATTAACTTTAGTAATAGTATCAACTTCCTTGTTTCTGTAAATTATATGAAAAAAATCGTTATAATAATTATATTTACATTTAAATTAATCTTAGGATAACACATTGAACTATGCTTTTTATATTATTTCACACAGATATAATATAACCTCAACTTTATTTTACTATTAAATAAAGAAAATTCATCATGAATACTTTATATATTTATTTTTTGTTTTCAAATAATATATTACATATTCTGAATACTTATTTATGTAATTATTTTCTCATTATATAAACTAAATTTTTTATTTATATTCAAATATAATATATTATATATGATAACAAATTGAAAAAAATATAAATGATATCAACATTAAATAATCTAAAGTCACATGAAATGTATCAAAAAAAAAAAAAAAAAAGAAAGAATCAAATTAATTATTACCTATAATCTGATAAATGATAAACACTATCATTATTTGTCAATACATAACATATTCGTAACATTGTACCATACAAATTTCTCCGTCTGGTAGCCAAAGGAAACATATTATACTCTTCACTTAATAATTCTTGATCTGCACTCCTTTTATATACTAAAATATTTGCATCAAAACTATGAAAATGAACTGATAAATATCACTACAATTTCTATGAATCTAATCAACTTTATCACATTAAAAAAAACGATAATAATTTATTTTTTACAAAATCATTTGTCTAATTTTAAACTAAATGATCTTATCAATATTCGTAGCATATTTTTTTTAATATAATCTATTATAAATTAATCAAGATATACATATAAATATTATACAAGAGAATTCTTGAATATTAATCATAATCTAAAAATGTTTATTTTCACATACATCAAAAACCAATATATTTTCACATATTTTCAAAAACCAATCGAATTATGAAATATTTAATTTACCTGATATTTCAGTAGTTACAAATGTATCGTTCATTACTATCACTGAAACATCGCTATCTACTAATATATTAAAATTTTTCATAAACATTAATGCGTCTTCCTTTCGATCAGACAATAAAATCCACTTAAAGTGTTCATTGAAGAGATGCTCTTCATCAGCCTGCAAATTATTTACTCATTTATTGGAAACTTAAATGTAAGCGTTTCAATTTAAGAAAAAAAAACAATATTTATAACCATTCTCATTATTTTTTGGACATCATCGTGATGCATATCAATAATAAATAATATGCGGTGCATGTCTTTCTTCAATTGAGATACAATAGTAGTATCGAAATCTTCATTCATATTAATAAACACATTCAATTTAAATAATTCTTTTGTAATCCGAATTTTTATATCTAAAAATTTGGGAATAATCAAAACATTGTTATATATGATAAAATTGTATATAAAAAGATATTTTAGTTATATATATTTTAATACTCCAATTCCAAGATAAAAATGCTTCAACTTTATACATTTTAATGTTATGTTTTTGTAACTCGTCGACGAAATTATTTTCAAATAATGTTCCTTTTCCATTTGTTATTAAAATATATAAAATCAATATTAATATTTTATAATACATCTACAAAACAATAATAAATGGCACATAAAATTGCATAAAAAAAAAACAGATTTAATTTTTAATTCATTATAACAAAAATATACAGCCAACTCTTTTTATACACGATAGATACGTTCCTAAGGAAACGTGTAGAAAAAAAATCGTGCAAATAAATGCATACGATGTATAGTAAATTTGATGTAAAAAATCCATACATTTTCCAAAAAAAAAATCGTGCAAAAAAATAATAATAAAATTCATACTTATAAATCTGTAAATTAATTCTTGTATTGTCATCGAAAGTGAGCAAAATATGCAAAGTTTCAGGTCAATTGGACATCGGGACGTGCTCAAAAAATCGATTACAAAATTCTACCCAGACACACAGACAAGTGAAACTTATAAAAAAATATGTAATAAAAATTTTAGGGTTTAAAGAAATATATTTATTCTTATCGGTGAACTGCGTTATTTCAAAATTGTGTATGAAAATGTTGTGTAAAAAAAGAGTTTTTTTTACAAAAAGTTTATATATATTAATACATCACCTTTCACCATGTAGATATATTTAGTAATACAAATAATTCAATGATTTAACTATCGATATTTTGTAACAAAATCACTAAACCGCTATACATTTAATAATATAATGATGAAAAATTATTCAATATATCCATTTTTATATACTGGCTACCAGGGCCAGCGGAAGCGAGCATGCAGGCGCCTCGTCGAAGGAGGCGCCTCGTCGAAGGGGGCGCTTCGTCGAAGGGGGCGCCATCACGAGATTCGGATATATATATACTATATTTTTTTTTTAATATAGAATCTATAGAATACTTAATAAATTACAATAAATAATCTAACTTAACTATGAAACATAAAATAATATTTTGTTTGTATTGTGATATCAGTAGATACCACCCATAATTTTAATTTATCATCTTAGTAATTATTTTCTATGAAAAACAATGAAAATACTTTTATAAAAGTAAGTATAATATATTTATTTATACTAAATAATAGATGACATATTTTCTTGTTCGATTCTTATCGATGTCTGATACATAGGTATAATATAATAATATAAACAGTAGGATACGTTCATTTAGCACGAGCACTGCTTTGGATAAGGCATTAACTTTTTTTTTATAAGTTTATACTTCGGTAAAATTAGACGTTTTTGATGATTTTTTTTATATCGTGAAATTTCTTTCTGGAAATATATTCTACATAACAAGTTGAACGAGGATTAGAAGAGTTCCCACCTCCAAAGAGGGAGCTTCCCTCCGAAAATCACGAAAAACCTCCAAAAATTCGACCGTTTTTGAGTTTTCCGGATTTATCTCAAAAACTATAATTCTGATTGAAAAAGTGTCAATGAATAAAATATTGATCATAAAATTCTACATTTAAAATGTCATATTAATAATTTGCGTGATTGTCACCTAAAATGGACTCCTCGGCCAAAAATTTTCGTTGCGCGGTTTTATTAACGATTATCTCAAAACAAGTTAGTTTTACGGTGGTATCAAAGTGGAAAAAAGTTGTAGAGCAAATCCTGCTCTATCATAATCACTTATTATATTTTAAGTTAATTATTTGAGATTTTTCAAAATTTCAAAGCATTTCCTAGCGCCGGCTCTGCTGGCTACATATTAATAATTACTAATATAATAGAATTATCAATAAACTGTGCCAATATTCGTGTCTATCGATAAAACTACTGTTAAATATATTTGCACAGATTTTTCATGCACTGTAACATAAAATTATGTCAATTTGAATATTGAAACGAAAAAAAATGAAATATCGATTTACAGAAATTAATTTTAACAACAATAAAAAATTGATTAAACGTATTACGTTTATCAGATAATTATTTTTAATGCAAACAAAATAGTTATCTGATTATCAATGTGCTAAAAATTTTAAAATAAAAAAAACACTTTAAAATTTAATTATCAAATTATTAAAAAAATTTCACTTAAGTTTTATAATATAATATATAGTCGGTGATTCCTCTTTTTTATTATTCCCCTATTTTATTAAAACGGAACATCGATACTGTTTTAGGCGATACTTCGCCTGATGTGCCAGCCAATCCTGAGAATCAAACCAGGAAATTGTGTAACTTCTGCTGTTATAAACAAAAACGTGTGTCCAAATTTATTTGCACCTTCTAAAAACATCACATGTGTATGGAATATCGCGGTATTTTGTGCTTAAAATGCTCAGATTTGATTTTTTTTTAATATTTTTTTCATGTTTAAATTATTAATAAGAGTTTATTTTTACTAATTAATGTTTGAAGATTTTTTATTAATATCTCCCATAATACTTAAATTAGATGACCTTAAAGGTAAGATGTCTGAGAGATGTATGTTTGTGAATAATGTAACTATTTTTATAGTTTATGAATCTAGAGTTAAATATGTTGTTAACCTGTCCCTTTATTTAAAATTTAAATACTGATATCATTTATTATATGTTTGTTTCTGTATTCCGAGTCGTATAACCTCATTTATTTTATTAAATTAAATCGAAATTCTATTACAAATATTTTTTTCAGTTCGTTTTTATTAATAACTTTATTTAATAATTATTCATACAATTATTGAACAGTTTAGGATCATTGGCTCTATTAAACAATTTTACTGAATTAAATAAAATTTATTTTTGTAATAAAAATATAATTTTTATTATCTATTATTGATATAATAACAAATATATAAAATTGATATCAGTACAGTTTGTTTAATAATCAAAAACATCTCGAAGCGTTAATACACCTTTCTGTAAGTTTTCTTAAATATTATATATATATATATATATATATATATATATATATATATATATATATATATATATATATATATATATATATGAAATATTTTTAATTTTATTTTCAGAAGAAAATTGAACATTCACAACAATATATTTTTTTTCTTTTTCGATTTATTTTTTTATTGCAATTTAAGTACTCATCTTTATTCTACACAACATGAGTGATGAACCATCTACAAGGTAAATAATACTTTATAATTAATTTTTAATACTCCATCATTATAATTTTTAACTCAATTTTTACTATATATATGGTATATATATTATTGTAAGCATCAAAATTTGCCGATTTTCAAAATGAGTTACAATGTTTTAACACACGTCGAAAACTGATAATGATTATGTATTATGACAAAAATTGTGAATTTTACAAATAATAAATTTCTAACAATAACGTTCTATGTTATTTCTTGAACTCATATTAATTATAACTTTATATTTTTAGAACTGAACTATCTACTGCCTATGAAATGCAAGAACATTATTTCGAAGTTTTTTCAGAATATGATTGGGAACAGTAATTAATTAATTAATTGATAATACGAACATACAATTTATATATATATATATATATATATATATATATATATATATATATATATATATATATATATATATATATTAATTTAAAGGTATAATGAGAGGAAAAGAGAGTTTTCAAAAATCATTGAGAAAATAGCTTTTGCATTATTTGGTCCTCCTCTACAAGATATAAATCACGAAATACCTGGAGATATTGGATATACTGAAGATCAAACTAAAAAGGCACGACGTATTTCTGAAACCATCAAAAATTTCAGTATATATCATTATATTTTCTCATATTACAACATTCAATTTTTTTACTTTTTTGTATTTTACTTTTTTTATATTTTGCTTTGCTTTTAGATAAATATAGTTCCAATGGAGAAAGAATATATATGACTACATTGTACGCTTGTCGGATTCCGCTTAATTCAAAAAATGGTTCTTCTGATTTACATGAATATGTTCATATTAAATCATCTGAAATTTATCCTAGTCCAATTTTTAAAGTGAGGAACTGCATCAGGATTAGTGAAAATGGTTAGTTATTTTTTTAAATTTTTACCCTTTCTCTAATTAACAAATATTGTTATTATACGTTATATATATATATATATATATGTGTGTGTGTGTGTGTGTGTGTGTGTGTGTGTGTGTGTGTGTGTGTGTGTGTGTGTGTGTGTGTGTGCGTGCGTGCGTGCGTTAATAATTTCCAATTCTAATATTATTTATGATTTTATATTAGGCCCTTCTCCATGCTGTCTCTTTGTGGATGAACGTGGTCGAATATATAAAGATTGGACCGATTACAAAAACTGTAATAAATTACCTGAAGGTGTTTTAATTTTACCGAAAAATGGAAAATATACCAAAAATGAAGATGTTCGTCTTTATTTCTTACATATATATATATATATATATATATATATATATATATATATATTTATATATATATATATATATATATATATATATATATCTTATATATTAACTATTATTGATCTATATCCATAATGTATTCTCCAAATTAGGGAAAATTGAATCTAGATGTTGTATTATCTCCGGCATCAAAATTAGGGGAAAAAGCATTAGATACAGGTAACAAAATAGGAATGGGAGTAGGACTTAGTTCTGCCTTAGTAATTGGTGCAAGTTTATTAATTCCTGTTGCTGGTCCATTAATTTCTGTAGCCACTGTTGCCTCTACAGCTACTGGTTTATTTTCGACTGCGTTATCAACTCGTTCTTTAGTTGATAGATATAAACACGATGAGGTATGATAATTTATTTGTAATATTCGATTTTTGTTCACAAACAATTTTATATGTCTTAAATATTATTTTTTTTTTATATCACTTTGATAAATTTAATAAAAATAATTTAAAACAACTATTGATATTTTTTATATAGTCAATCAGTCCAACAAATGCAGAAGCGCGAGGATGTTGGATAAATATTGGTGCTGGAGCATGTACTGCAGCAGCTGGAGTAAGCACCAAAGTTTTAGTAGCTTCTGCTGGTCGTGGAGTTTCTATAGGAAAAGTAAGTTATTCTCATATATATTTTTTCCTTTTAAAAATATTTTAAATTTAATGTTTGCCACTGTGATAATCCCGTTATATATATCTTTATCGAACTTTAACTAATATTGTGAACTTCTTTTTTGTTGACAGGTTGCCATTGGTGTTCACAATGGTATTTTATTTGCTAGTATTACTACGAGTGGTTTGGGTATTGCAAATGGTGTATACACAATAATTGATAGAGTAAGGATATATTTATTCATAATTCATTGTAAAAAAATTAAGACATATATTCATAATTAATATGTTAAAATTGTATTGCAGTATCATTCTGAAGGTATTAAGCCATCATCATTGGAATTGCTTCAATTATCTACATCTCTTTTGTTCTTTTGTCATTCTGTGGTAAACGTTAAAACAGCTTCAAGTGTTATAGAAGAAACGCAAATATCTCAAATTGAAATGGAGAGAAGCATGTTGCGTAGCAATCGACATAGGTATTCGTCAATTTTATATTTTTTATATATAACTTGTATATGAAATTATTATAATTTTCAATTCATCAATATTAAATTTGCCACAAGTCGTGTTTGACATTAAGATATTTTATTAAACACAAATACGTATATACGTTTTTTTCCAGGAGAATGTTTGATAAGATGGCCGGTGAAACACGTCGACAACACGGAGACTACACCAAAGGAAACGCTGATATTATCCGAAGCATGAAACATATTGACGATAAAAACTCATTTTTTGCAAGTGCTGTCAGAATGAACAAACAATTAAATCAAAATAATATTAAAATCTCGTTCGATGGAACCGGACAGGCCTTGTTGAATGGTCAACATCAAATACATCCAGATGTTCTAATATCATTTGATGCTACTCAAAAAAGCCAATTATTCAGTCAGCTTGGACCTTCACAGCTAGCCGCCCGACCTGCTCCAACAAGAATTATACTTAAAAATCCTCACACCGGGACATTATACAAAATTGCAACATCTTTTACAATAGCCACTAAATTTCATGAAATTATAAACGAGTTGAATAAAGGTACAATTTGGGATCTTGCAGATGAATATTCCGATTGGGTCATCGACAAAGTCTTCGATGTTTTAATTGATTTAACATACGATATACATAAATCGCTTATTCAAATTGACATCGAATATTTACACACTATTCAGATTAATACGAACGATGAAATTTACACCAAAATTATGTGTTTTATTAATGATTTTGTTAAAAGACAATTACCTGATGATAAAAGTCTTAAAAATTTTGTCGACAATACACTGAAAAAATGTCGCGATAATGTGATCATGGGCTCAAAAAAAGATTTTTTAAATTGGCTGAGAAAAAATTTTGATGCTTGCGTCACTAAGAAAGAAATTAAATGTTCCCTATGTCGTGGTGTTCGTTTTGCTGAATGAATAATCTTCATCGAGACTAAATCGATACTTTGATTTTTGTTTTTTTTAATATATGTATTAATTTTTTATAATATTTTTTACTAAAACATTTTACTTTTTTATTAAAAAAATTATTATATTATTATAAATCAACAATTATAATTTTATTTCATTATCATAAAAGCAACTTGTTAAAAAAAATTATTATTTAAAATAAATATTTTCATACAACTGTTGCTTAATCCATTTTCATTGATTTCTCATACTCGATACCATTAAATTATTCAACAATTTTATTGCAATATTAATAAAAGGAAAAAAATATATTTCATATGAGATATGTTCTTCAGATCAAAAGAAAATAGAATATTGTTTATTTATCGTATCAAATGACTAAAATATTTGAAAATATCCATTATTAAAAAAAGAAAATATAGAAAATAATAATTACTAACGATAAGATATATCCAAAAATACGCAAAAGTAAAAAAAAAAATATCTTATCATAGAATATTAGAAAACCAAATACATTTAAATGTTAATTACTCAATCATAAATATGGCAAATACATTTGTTTAAATGAAATTCATTATATATATATATATATATATATATATATATATATATATATATATATATATATATATATAAATTTATTTAATACAGTCGACTCTCTTTTTACACGATAGATACATTCGTAAGCTAACATGTAGAAAAAAACTTTTTAATAAATACGTTAAATATGAACGTTAAAAAATCGTATAAAATGAAAAAACTATATATTTTCCCAAAACAAACGTGTAAGAGTAATAATAAAATACATATTACATAAGTATTTATAAAATAAAATAAAATATTTTTATAATAAAAATATAAAATTAGTGTAGAGTGAAAATTCAATTCATAAGTATAAAACATATAAAAATTCAAACAGGGCGTCTCGTCGAAGGGGGCGCCATCACGAGATTTCGATATATACTATTTTTTTTTTTAATATTATAGAATCTATAGAATACTTAATAAATTACAATAAATAATCTAACTTAACTATGAATACGGACACATAAAATATATATTTTGTTTGCAATGTGATATCAGTAGATACCATCCATAATTTTAATTTATCATTTTAGTAATTATTTCCTATGGCATAAAAACAATGATAATATATTTTTATTCATACTAATATAATAGATGACCTATTTGCTTGTTCGATTCTTATCGATGTCTAATAAACGATAAACTGTTTATCGTTACTTGATAACAAGCGTGAATTATGAGTCAGACAAATCGGGTATTCCCCAAAAGGTAAATGATCCACGTTATTAACGCATCTATGACATTCTTTATTATGAATACCCAAATTGTATTTTGTTACTGTATAAATAAATTTATTTTAAATATTTTACAGGAAAAAATATAGTAATAAATTGATATTAATTATATTTATTATTAAATTATATAAATAAGACAGCGTGAGAGCGTAGCATTATATTATATCATATATATATATATATATAATGGTGAAACGGTTTTCAGTTTTCGATTCGTCTCATCAATTCGCATCCGACGATGTGTGACTCCATAAATTCTTCAAATTTTGCGTGATAATATTGTATTTTTTTTTATCTCAAATTCCAAATTATTTCAATCATTTTAAACAATATTATCTAGATATTGCACTGAATCTTTATTCATTTTAACCGGCAACCGATAATTGGCAACACGTCTATTTGTAAGTATTCCAAATATAGTTTTATTTAAAGAACACTTTTTGAACAAAATCGCCAATAATTATTTTATATACCTACATAGTAGTTTGAAATATCTCATAATTTTTTTACACACTTAGTTTTAGAAATTATTTCATTTAAAACATATGTACATTTTTATTGCGTTTTCTAACTTAAACTTTACATTTATTAATATTTTTTTTTTAATTTTAATAATATATAGATTGTTGATTAATGCTTGAATTTTTTTTATTTTCAGATAAGAATATATATACGATTTAAGCAATTGTTTATTTGCGTTTTCACACAACATGAGAATTAAACCCTTATCAAAGTAAAATATTCATTATTGAATATTGCACCATTTTATCACATAATATAATTTTTAGCAACCTCTCATATATATAATTTTATATTTTTCACAGATATATAATAAAAAATGATGAGGAATATCGGTTGTCAAAATGTATTACTTATGGTGAAAATTCCACAACTAGTAACATGTATATATATCTTATTCATTAATAATTATTTAATTACGATGTTCTTTACTTTATTATTATTTAAATACAATCTTTTGTCACAGCACTCAACCATCCACTGCGTATGAAATTCAAGATATTTTATTCAAACACTTCTCAAAACATGATTGGGACCAGTAACTAATTATCATTATATATATATATATATATATATATATATATATATATATATATATATATATATAAGTGTGTGTGTGTGTGTGTGTGTGTAACTATTAAAGTACATGTATATGTCAGACCACCTGAGTAATCCATGAAAGACTTAATAGATCACCTATTGTAAGATTTGTTTCTCTTCCACATTTCCTAGATATTATTTAGATAATTTTGCGAATTTAAAAATTAGCAATAAAAACAAAAATAGTTAGTTCTTTAAAATTTGGCTTTCAATTAACAATATCAAAAAAATATATATTTCGTTATATTTCTTGATCAATTTTCAGGAATTCATACATTTTCTTTAAAAACGCAACAATAAAAGATGAAACTGAATTTCATAAATACCAACATGAGAGATAATAAATCATGCTTTTTTATAATAATATTTTTTTTTTAATAAATACATTTTTTAATACGAAATAGGTCCATTCTATTTTTTTTTCAATTCAATTTAAACTGGATTCTCATTAACGATAAATTGATATCGAAAATATCTTTTAAATTATTTTATGAATGCATTTGAAAATGTGAGTAGCCGGTAATCAAACAATATTACTTCTAATATTAAAATTAACTAGTCAACTTATTAAACAGCATTAGAAAAAAACAATAAGTGATCAATATGTTATGAAAGAACTTTGAACACGAAGATTTTTAAAGCTTCAGCGGTAATTTTATATATAATTTTTATAACTTAAAGGTATGATAAGAATAAAGGAGAATTTTCAAAAATTATTGAAAAGGTAGCTTATGCATTATTTGGTCCTCCTCAACGAGAAAAAAATTTCAACATATCTGGAGATTTAGGATATACCGAAGAACAAACGAAAAGTGCACGACACATTTCTGATATCATCGAAGATTTCAGTATTTTTCGTTATTTCCCTTATTCATTTTAATATTCAACAAGTATTTTAGCATTAAATTGTTACTTTTCTTTTAGGTAAATACAGTTCAAATGGAGAAAGAATATATATGACTATTTTGTATGCTTGTCATGTTCCTCTTCATTCACAATCCAATTTGTCAAATTTACATTCATATATTGATCTTAAATCATTTGAAATGTATCCTAGCCCGATTTTTAAAGTGAGGAAATGCATCAGAAATATTGAAAATGGCAAGTATTTTTTTCAATTTTACATTCCCAAGTCAATCTTTCAATTTTTTTTAACAAATATTATAATAAATTTTAAATATGATATAAACATAATTTCCAAATCTAATATAATTTATAATTTAATATTAGGCCCTTCTCCATGTTGTCTGTTTGTGGATGAATGTGGGCGAATATATATAGATTGGACCGATTACAAAAACTGTAATAAATTACCTGAAGGTGTTTTAATTTTACCAAAAAATGGAAAATATACCAAAAGTGAACATAATGTTCGTCTTTATTTCTTACTTGCTTTATATATTAACTATTCTTGATCTGTATTCATAATAATTTATTCAAATTAGGGGAAATTAGATCTAGATATCATATTATCTCCAGCATCAAAATTAGGAAAAGAAACATTGGATGTTGGTAACAAAATAATGATGGGAGTGGGACTCGGGTCTGCAGGAGTAATTGGTGCAAGCTTATTAATTCCTGTTGCTGGTCCAGTACTTCTCGCAGCTGGTCTTGCCTCTGCAACTATTGGTGCTATTTCAACTGCAGTATCTACTTCAGCTTTAATCGACAGATATAAACACAATGAAGTATAAAAATTTAACTTGCAAATGTATTATATAATATATTACTTTTTTATCTCCATTACTATAAACAAAATTAGGGTACTTTATATATATATATATATATATATATATATATATATATATATATATATATATATGTGTGTGTGTGTGTATATATATATATATATATATATATGTATATATATATATATATATATATATATATATATATATATATTATGACTAGACACTCAGTGTAAGAAATTCAGAAGCACTAGGATTTTGGTTTAAAATTGGTACTGGTGCTTTTACTGTTGTATCTGGAATAAGCACAGGAATATTGTCAATTACTGCCAATTCTGCTGTCACTATAGAAACTGTAAGTTATTTTCTTAATTTAAAGAAAATTTATTTTTTTAAGTATTAATCTATTTTAAAATACCTTATCATTAATAATAAACCAAATTTAATATACATATATATATATATATATATATATATATATATATATATATATATATATATCTTTTTCACATATCATATCATATTTCAGTAATATGTGCGTATGTTTGTATACGTGTTTTAAACCATATTTTTCTTGTACAGATTGCGGTTGATGCATATAAAGCACTTCTATCTGGCAGCTTTACAACAAGTTTTTTGACATTTGCAAACGGAGTCAATGCATTAGTTGTAAATATAAAACTTTACTTATTAAAATAATACTAAATAATTATATTCTTAACACATATAATATTATCAAAAACATAAAATTCCATTACAGTATCCAAATGTTGTATCTCTGAATATACTTCAATTATCTACATCTATTCTGTTTTTCTGTCATTCTGTGGTAAATGTTGGAACAGTTTCCAGTATAATAAAAGCATCTCAGACAGAAAACGAAAAAAATACATTACGCAACAGTCGTCGTAGGTAATTCTATGATTGTCAAAGTAATCTATAATAATTGTTGATTAAAACTCAACATTGAGTAAAATTCGTAAGATATATAAAATTTTCTAGTCATTCACATCGAAATAGGCACGCGTCTTTTTAATCTTATTAAATATTCTCTATAAAATATAATTCAGTATATTATTTTACTTAAGTGTATTTTCCTTTATTTGAGTATCTATATAATAATTTATATTTTTACTCATATATAATAATGATGAAACGTTAATAAATCACAAATTTAATTGATTTTTCTTTTGTTGTAAAGTAAAAACTACTTACTATAAAAAAGTTGACAATCTTCTTAATTGACAACATACTTTTTTAATCATTGAAAAAAAAAGTAATTTTCATTAATTGTATATATAATGAAATAGATAAAGTTAAAATTATTTTTATTAATCTCAATTTAACAATATAGAAATTTTACTTGTAGTAACATAGTTTATGATTTTATTCGAGAGTAATTAATTTATTTTACATTAAAAAAGATAAAAGGGAAAATCGCAAATAATTAAAAATCTAAATTTCACATTAACCCCTGATGAAACATGAAATGTGGTTCATATTATTTGATCTAAATAAAAACTGGAAAACTCATAGTTTTTAATCATTGGTTTTTAATTATTATAATTTAATTATTTTTAATTATTAATAATTTGATCTTTCTATTTTATATATCATTTTGATTGTTGTAATTGATTTCAATTATTATCTGATTAAATTTATTAATGCAAGATTTAAAATATTTCAATAGGCTATCTTCTTTCAAAATTAATCATTAAAAATTCTAAATTACCGTTAAAAATTCAATTTAATAAATGTTACAATATCAAAAAAAAATCCCAAATATAATAAATTGTTTTTCTGTATAAAAATTTTAGTTTACAAATTTTATTTATAATTTAGATCATAATTAGTTTTAATAAATTTGAAATGTTATGTTAAAAATAATTTATTGAATGCAAATTTTCTTATCCACAAACTTTTATATTTATTTTAGAAAAATTTTCGAGAAAATTGCTAATGAAAACCGTCGACTACATGGAGACTATACCAAAAGAAATACTGACATTATACGAAGCATGAGACATATCGACAACAAAAACTCATTCTTTTCCAATAGTCTTGAAATAAATGAAAACTTAGATCATAATAATATTAAAATATCATTCGACGAAATCGAAAAGTTTGAGGAGGAAATGTATGATGCTGATGTTCACATATTATTTGACTCCACTTGTAGAAACAATATATCCTCTCAATTTGGACCTTCAAATCAAATTACTCTAGCTGCTACAACAAAATTCATATTTTTAAACCCCATTACAAAATGTAAAACAATAATAATAACACCTTTAAAAACAACTTTTAAATTTTATGACATAATCAAAAATTCAATAAATATACTGGACATTTGGATGCTATTAGACGAATTTTCCGACTGGGTCATTAACGAAGTCTTTGATGTTTTAATTGATTTGGCATACGATTTCTTTAAACAACTTCTTCCTATTGATATTGAACGTTTGATTACTATCCGCTTCGTTAATGATAATGACATTTACAGAGTTATCATGAAATTTATCAACAATTTTGTTAAAATACAATTACCTATAAATGCGAATTTTAGAAATTTCGTACGTAATATTTTGATAAATTGGCGCGATGAAACAATTAAAAATGCAAAAAAAAACTTTTTGATCTGGTTAAAAAATGAATTCGAAAACATGTCAAAAAAAACTAATAAGGAAATCCAATGTTCGTTATGTAAGGGCAGTCGTTTTGCACAATAAATATAAATCTCTATTATGACTCAAAATTTATTTTCAATATATTTTAGTTTTATTGATATTTAAATAAAATTAATTAGAAACAAACGTTTTATATTTAATTTCCATTGTGTAAATCTATTCATTATCTTGTCTATTTTATTTTACATCTTTTTTTTTAAATAATTACCTTTAACTGCCTATGTTTCAGACATCTAATTGTTTGATATCGATGTCCCCCATGGCTATTAATGTGTTAATAAACGAAATTTTTATCTAGTGACTTTGTTTCTCTATTTATTTCCAAGTAATATTAAAAAAATATTTTATACGATTGCGTTCTCATTCATTTCTACCGTTAATAATAAATAATTTAGAACTTTCTATCTATTGTGTAATGCACTACTTATAATATACATAAATAAAATGTTAGAGCTGTTTAAAATTTGTATTTCTTTAAATGAAAACCATTATGAGGTCTGCGACGCGGATTAGAAACCGAGAGAGTCAAAAATTACAATTTACAAAATTTAAATTTTTAGAAGGCTACATTTTTTTCAAAGAATAAATAGTACTTATATAAATAAAGCTTTTTGATAAAAAAAATATATATTTTTTTTTAAACAAGAAAAATATTTATTTATTTATATATAAATAGTGTTTTTCACAACAAATGGGTTAATATATATATATATTTAATATTATTAAATAATCACTTATTATATGAGTAAAAAAATGAAAAAACAATTAAACATTTACATACAACAATTGAGTGACTGAGAGATAAAAATGGCGCTTTATCCTCGTTAATCGATTCGGAACAATTTTTTAAAATGTTTTTTTATTTATTTTTTTTTTATATAAAATAAATCGTATGGAACTAAAGAGCCGCAGTTTCACGACCAAATCCGCGTGTGGCTAGCGGACTTCAGGTTATTGGCCGCTGGTCTATGGCGATTGTGTTCTGCTGACGTTTTGCGCATTACAAGTTAGACTATAAAGTAAAGGTTGTTTTTTTTTTTACTTGATTTTTTTTTATTCTCTTTATTCCCTTTGTCGTTTATTCCCTTTAAGATTGAAATACTTATATTGACATTTTAAAAGAGAACATACACATAACCTCAATCCACTTTCAATAATATTAATCCTAATAGGTTCGAAAATAAGCATTGACATACCATCGATGTTAAAAGTGAATGTAGTGTTGGATTTATTCCTTACAATTAGTAAACTCTGAAATACGAGTTTTTTTTTTAGAAAAAGTAAATTTGAATGAAGAACGCATTTATTCATCGCAATATTTTTTTTTGTATATGTTAATGATTATTTTATTTGGTTTTTTTAGATTATGATTTATTTGTTTCATCATTTTGATTTTTACACATCATCATGAAGATCAAAACATATTTTGAGTAAGTTTTGACTTATATTATATGAGTTGTGTTCAAAAAAAAAAAAAACAGGAAATTTGGAGTTTTATAGATTATTAGTCTGTTACTATTTTTTTCTTTAATATCTCAATCTCCAATATTCTCTAAACATAGCCATATATGACTTTTATTCTCAGAAACAAAAGCGTCTCGCTGAAAGAGCTCAAAGCTTTTTTGAAAATCGAGCTCCAGAAATTTTTTGAGGATTGTAGAATGATCTAGCATATGTATATATTTAAATATATTACATTGATATTGAATAAATAAAATTCTTTTCAAAAAAAATAAAACTGTTATAATTTTAAACACATCTCGTATGTATGTTTATATATATATATATATATATATATATATATATGTGTGTGTGTGTGTGTGTGTGTGTGTGTGTGTAATATTTTCCACAGATACATAACAAACAATGATCAGGATTATCGGTTACCAAAATGTCTTACTTATACTGAAATTCCCACAAGTAGCATGTATGTATCTTATGAATAAATTCATAATTAGTTGACTATATTTGAATACAATCTTTTTTCAGCACTGAACCATCTCCTTATGAAATTCAAGAAATTTTTTTTCAACACTTCTCAGGTCGTGATTGGGAAAAGTAATTAAATATTATATTATATTTATATATTTATATATGTGTGTGTGTGCGTGTGTATCTTACTATTGAAGTTCTAAAATTGGGTATTTGACAGATCACTGGAGTAATCTATAAAGGACTTAAATAAATCAGCTATTGTAAAACTTATTTTCTTTCTCACATTACCTAGGTCATATATAGATAATTTCGCAAATTTGAAAATTAGCAATAAAAACAAATATAGCGTATAAAAACAGTTAATCATAAACAGTTAGTTCTTTAAAATTTGGCTCTCAATTAACAATAATAAAAACAAATATTTCATTATAAACCATTTCTCGATCAATTTTCAAGAATTCATACATTTTCATTAAAAAACCCAAATATACTTAATTTCATCTATTTATATTTCATATTTCATTCATAAAACTTAATTTTATTCATTATAACATTAAAATTAAATAAAACTTTTTTGTGAAATTAAAATTTTTTCTAATACAGAAATCTTTAATACAGAACACATACTTTCACTGTTTTTTTCTTAAGAAAGCAATACTTGCTCAACATGAACAGAATTCTCATTAACGAGGCACATTGTACACATAATATTTTTAATATGTTTTGTGAAAACATTTTCAAATTTGATAATCATAAAAGCAGTAAACGTATAGATAGTTTTATTTTCAAATATTTCATACTTTATTACACAACTTTATATGGCGCAATAGGTGATTTGCATGTTATAAAAGAAGTTTGAACACTAACTTCTGCGGTAATTTTATATATATTTTTTATAACTTGAAAGGTATGATAAGAATAAAGGAGAATTTTCAAAAATGATTGAGAAGGTAGCTTATGCATTATTTGGTCCTCCTCAACGAGAAAAAAATTTCAACATATCTGAAGATTTAGGATATACTGAAGAACAAACGAAAAGTGCACGACATATTTCTGATATCATCGAAGATTTCAGTATTATTCATTATTTTCTTTATTCATTTTAATATCCAACAAGTATTTCAATGTTAAATTGTTACTTTTCTTTTAGGTAAATACAGTTCAAATGGAGAAAGAATATATATGACTATTTTGTATGCTTGTCATGTTCCTCTTCATTCACAATCCAATTTGTCTAATTTACATGCATATATTGATTTTAAATCATTTTATATTTATACCAGCCCGATTTTTAAAGTCAGAAAATGCATTAGGTATAAAGAAAATGGTTCGTATTTTTTTCAATCTTTCTTTAATTATAATTTTCTTAAAAAATTTGAATATATATATATATATATATATATATATATATATATATGTATTATATATATATATATATATATATATATATATATATATATATGTATATATATATATATATATATATATATATATATGTATATATATATATATATATATATATATATATATATATATATATATATATATATATATAGTAATTTATCGAATTATATAATATTTCTGATTTCACGTTAGAACATTCTACATGCTGTCTATATGTGGATGAACGTGGTCGAATATATAAAAATTGGACCAATTACAAAAGCTGTAATAAATTACCTAAAGGTGTTTTAATTTTACCAAAAAATGGAAAATATACCAAAAGTGAACAAAATGTGCGTCTTTATTTAATTCATGTATTTATATATTAAATACTACTGATCTATATTCACAATATTTTTTCCAAATTAGGGAATAATTAAATTAGATCTAGATGTCATATTATCTCCAACATCAAAATTAAAAGAAAAAGCATTAGATATAGGTAACAAAATAGGAATGGGAGTAGGATTTGGATCTGCAGGAGTAATTGGTGCAAGTTTATTCATTCCTGTTGCTGGTCCATTATTTCTCGCAGCGGGTATTGCCTCTGTGGCTACTGGTGTTTTTTCAACTGCAGTATCCAGTCGAGCTTTAGTCGATAGATATAAACATAAGGAAGTATGAAAAATATATATTCTTTTTAGTTGTTTCTAATATATTGTAGTTATATTTAAATTTATTTATTTATAATTTTTTTTGTTTATAAAACTCAGAAATATATTACATTAAGCTAATCATGGTTTCTCATGGAGACCGCACTGAACAAAAACGTCTTAAACAAATAAATAATATTATGTGAAAATAGATAAATCAAAAGTCAAAAACAAGAGATTTAATCTTAAGTTAACTATGTAAAACTGACTTAATAAGACAAAAGGCTGTACTTTCTCTTAAAAGGTCACAAATTTCTGCGTTTGTATCAAAATATATACATTTCTTATGTAAAAAAAAAACAAAATAAAATAGAAATTACACCACACAAGAACATAAAGGACTGCACTCGTAGGCTCAAAAGACCATGCATTAGATCATTAGTTCCCCCCCCCCTCTAATGTATTATGTGATCAAAATTCAAATAAGCTATAAAACATATTATTATTTATAAACAAATTATCGGCATTATAAATATTTCATTTTTTTCTTACCTAGACGCTTAGTCTAACAAATGCAGAAGCACGAGGATGTTGGATTAATGTCGGTTCTAGTGCTTGTACTATAATGTCTGGAGCAAGCACCAAAATTTTAGCAGCCAGTGTCAGCCGTGGAATTATTATAGGAAAGGCAAGTTGTTTTTAATTTTTTTTTTATAAAAATTTAGTTTCTTCAAAATTCACCACTTTAATCACACTTATGGAGACCGCACTGATGTTTTATTAATATCATAAATTGCTTTTTGTATCAAGGTTGCAATGGGATTTCATAATGGTCTTCTAGTTGCCAGTATTACAACAAACGGTTTAGGAATTATAAACGGTGTTCATACAGTTGTAACAAAAGTAAATAGACATTTTTCGTATTAAAAATTGAAAAATCTTATTAATAGTTAATGTATTGAAATATAAAATTCTATTGCAGTATCATACTGAAGGTGTTAAACCATCATCATTGGAATTGCTTCAATTATCTACATCTCTTTTGTTCTTTTGTCATTCTGTGGTAAACGTTAAAACAGCTTCAAGTGTTATAGAAGAAACGCAAATATCTCAAATTGAAATGGAGAGAAGCATGTTGCGTAGCAATCGTCATAGGTATTCGTTAATTTTATCATTTTTAAATATAACTTGTATATTTTTTTTTTCAAACACAAATACGTATATGCGTTTTTTCCAGAAAAATGTTTGATAAGATGGCCGCTGAAACACGTCGACAACATGGAGACTACACAAAAGGTAACGCTGACATTATCCGAAGTATGAGAAATATTAATGACAAAAACTCATTTTTTGCAAGTGCTGTTAGAATGAACAAACAATTAAATCAAAACAATATTAAGATATCATTCGATGGAACCGGACAAGCCTTGTTGAATGGTCAACATCAAATACATCCAGATGTCTTAATATCGTTTGACGCTACTCAAAAAAGCCAATTATTTACTCAGGTTGGAACTTCAAAATTAACTGCCAAATCTGCTCCTACAAGAATTATATTGAAAAATCCTAGCAGTGAATTTATTTTAACAATTAATACGTCTATCAAAACAGCGGTTAAATTTTATAATATTATACAATCCCACTCGATGGATAAATATTCCATTTGGGAATTAATTGATGAATTTTCTGATTGGGTCATTAATAAGGTTTTCGATGTTTTGATTGATTTAACATACGATTTATTTAAAAAACTTCTTCCTATTGATATTGAACGTTTAGCAACTATTAATTTTGGTACAGATAAAGAAATTTTGAAACTAATTATGCGGTTTATTAATGAATTTATTAAAAAATCATTACCTAAGGGGAAATGTCTCAAATTTTTTATAAAAGAATCTTTAATTGATTTCCGCGATAATGTAATTAAAAATGCAAAAAAAATGTTTTTGGATTGGTTAAGAAATAAATACAATGTTAGTCAGCATAAAGCTTGTAAAGAGTGTTTGTTGTGTGGCGGTATTTATTTTGTATAAACAAATTTCGTTAAAACTAATCAGTTGTCCTAAAATATGTACCAACCATATTTATTATTGTTTGTATTGACTTGACACGAAATGCGGGATAAGTAGTAGTAAGTATCATATTTGCTCTGCGTAGAAGTTGGGAAGCATAAAAACGTGTTTTTTCGAAATATTCTCGGAAAGAAAACGAAACTCTAAAAGTTCAAATCTGTCACATATGTGGCATCGATAAAAAATATCACACTATCGCACATGCTACGTGTGTGGAGTTTTGCTACGTGCCTCTTCACAGGGGCAAGTGTTTCCAATGCTATCACACCATAAAACGATATAGAAAAAACGTGGCATATTGTATTCAGTTTTTACTGTTTAGTTAAATTTTTTTAACCATTATAATACGAATGTCAGTTGTTTTAATAATAATGTTATAAAAAATAAGATAAATTTTCTTAATAATAAATAGATATATCAAATGTGATTAACTAACTTACATAAATATTATAATTTATATGTCGTTTTAAATATTTAATCATGTGTATTTTTTTAAATTTATAATAAATTTTATTACATATTCTTCGCATTTCACTTTGAACATAAATTAGATCTTTCTTCCGTTCAACAGTTTTATTTTAGTTTTTCAAATATATTATTTCGCAAACCCTTTCTTTGGACAATATATCCTTTCCTACGTGTATTATCGGAAAAAAAAACTTAAATTATTCACTGTTTGAGATCATCATTATTCACAGTCTAAACCGTTCACTGCTGAACGAAGGTCACTCCAAGCTTCTTCCATTCATCTCTATCTTGTGCTTTTCTCGTTCAATTAATAATTTACATATCTGTCTCGGTCCGTTCACCCACCTTGTACGAGGCCTACTCTTTGTTCTCTACAATCACGTGAATATAAGTTCAACACTTCTTTCGTTCATCTTCCGTCATTTCTTCTAGCTACGTGTCGGGCTCGTTGCCATTTCAATCGCATCACATCGCATATTCTCGTTGTTTTTCTCAATTTTGTATTTCTCATTCTATCCCTTCTGATTATACTGATCATGTATCTTTCCATTCCTCGTTGGGCATGTTGCAGTTTTCGCACACAAGCACTATTCATACTCCATGTCCTATCATATATAAGTACCAGTAGTACATATTGATCAAACACCCTTCTCTTCAAACACACTGGGATCTTACTTTTAAAAATCGCATGTAATCTATTAAGGGCCGTCTATACTAACTTAGTTTTACGTTTAATTTCTACTATTTTGTTTTTTTATTGGTTATAAGTTATCCTAAATATACATAATCATCCACTATTTCTATTGCATTAGTTCTACATTAATAATACTAGGGGGACAATATTTATTAAGTATGTATATCTTAAACGATGACAAATACTTTTTAAAATATACGCATTGGTAAAAAGAACTCAAAAGCACCTAACCATTTTTCGAATGCATTTCCAAATTTGATAACGAGCGACGATTGTGATGAGGGTGTAAAAGATTTATTTTCAAATTTACTTTTTTAGGTCCATATGTAAAAATCAAATAAACACTGTTAAATTGCAAATTTTCAATTTAACAATATTTTAAAAATCTTGAAACTTTTTTTACTAATACTATACATTTTCAAATTTTATGAGACCTAAATAGTTAAAATATTAAATAATAAATTTGTTAATATTTCTTTATTTTACAATTGTACAAAAAAATGTAGTTACAGTTAAACTTCTAATATATATATATATATATATATATATATATATATATATATATATATATATATATATATATATATATATATATATATATATATATATATTACACATTAAATAAAACATTATTAATTAAAATATCAAGTAAACTTGGTTCTAATTTCTTTCCTCAAAATCTTACCAGCTGCACTTTTGGGAATAGATTCTATAAATGCAACATCATGAATTTTTTTGTAACTGCTGACTTTTGACGATACGAATTCCTTGATACTTTCGACGCTGGGATTCGTTCCAACTTTTTTGACGACAAAGGCTTTGGGAGATTCACCGTGATGCGGATGAGGAATTCCAATCACGGCTGCATCCGTTAAGTCAGGATGACTTCTCAATATTGCTTCCAATTCGGCGGGTGCGACTTGAAAACTTTTAACTTTTATCAATTCTTTCAATCGGTCTGTAATATAAAAATCATGTTTGTCGTCATAGTAAGCTATATCTCCTGTTCTCATCCAACCATCTGGTCCAAATATATCTTTATTGGCTTCAGCATTTTGTAAGTAACCCTTCATGACTTGTGGTCCTTTAACCCATAACTCACCTTCCTGGAATTTTTTTATATAATGTATAACACACACATATATATATGTGTGTGTGTGTGTGTGTGTGCGTACGTGTATTGATACAAAAAAATAATGTACCATATTTGCTGGCAGTGCTACATTTTCATTATTTAAGTCAACAATTTTTACTTTTGTATTCGATACAGGTCCTCCTACAGACGCATAATTTTTTACCATTCTTTCTTGCATTAAAACTGTTGGCGATGTCTCCGTCATTCCATAAGCTTGCAGAAAAAATGCGTTTCCCTGAAAACAATAGTATTTATTTAATAATAGTCTATTAAATTTGTGTATACTATATAAAAACAAACATTGATTTTGTCCAAAAATTGAATAATATCGCTTTCAGCTAATGGTGCTGCACCAGACATAATGTATTTAATAGTATCCAATTGACTTTTTAAGTATGGCACTGAAGTTAAAACAAGTACTAAAAAATAACGTTTACATATACGTATATAAATATTCATAAAATAAAACGTCGAATAAAATTTTATATTATTGTAATATCTTGCAGGATATTATATTTAAAAAATAAAACAATCATACCAATTGGGGGTACCACGTATAAAATACTACACTTGTTTTTCTCTATTGCATTTAAATAAGTATCAGGAGTAAATTTTGGCAATGTTACGATTTTTGTGCCTACGTATAATTTTTGCAAAAGAGTTATTGATAATCCATATATATGGAAAAATGGTAAAACACATAGTGTTACATCTTGATGATTACCTAAAACACTATTCACATAAAACAAAATGAATCAGTTTTCATCGAAATGAAACCTCAAACGATTACCGATCGCAGGAAATGCGAGAGCATGCTGATCAGTGGATCCTTGCATGCAATTCGCAACAACATTTTTATGTGTTAACTGAACCCCTTTGGGTATTCCAACTGTACCACTCGAAAACGGAAGAAAGACTGTGTCGTCTGAATTCCATTTAACTCTCTTTAGGCAATCTGTATTTTGAGAAAAATCTTCCGCAAATTCTGAAAAATTTACGACTCCAGCCGGCAAACCATCCTTTGTTTTTATTAAAATAATGGGAATGTCGCTTTTCAACAAACTCAAAGCCTTTTTCACTTCCGAATAACAAGGTAAGAATGTTATGATGACTTTGGATTTAGCGATTTGCAATTGACGCGTTATTTCATCTAAAATAAAAAGAAACATATTTAAGGGAAACAACATTGTTGTGTGACGATACCGATATCGTTCGTATAGATTTTGTTTTTTGAGCACAACACCTGCTTTATATAATGGGTTGATAGTGGTCACTACACAACCTGCTTGTATTGCACCGATTGTTGCTAAAGGAAACTCAGGAACGTTTGGCAACATTACTGCAACACAATCGCCGTTTTGTAGTTTCAATCGATTCCTGAGACTTGCTGCAAACGCAGTGGATATCTTTTCCGTTTGAGCATACGAATAATTTTGACCGGTAATGCCGCAAACCTTAAAATAGTAAATTGAATAAAAACGATACACATATATATATATATATATATATATATATATATATATATATATATATAATGAATATATTAATATTCCATACCAATGCATCTTTATCTGGCCATTTGCTAATATTTTCCCATATATGTTCAACAATTGTGCAATTCGGAATTGCAAGGTCGGGATATTTGGATTTAATCACGTTTTTTTCATTTAAGTCGCTGGAATATGGTCTAATATTATTTAATGCACTAAAATTTCTGTAAATAGACTTTTGAAGTATTCTTGGATTCCCACATATTGTAGTCTGTATTAATCTTATTAACGTTCTTCCTCTGTTTAATATTAGGATCATTGTTTTGCTTCACCATGAAAAAAAATAATTTTAAAAAATAACGTATTAATCAGACTAAACGCTTAGACTGTATAAAATATTAATACAGTAAAGGCAGAATGAAAACTTTTATTGAATTATATAGGAATCCAAATTGCTCAAATACTGAACTTTCTTCGTGAACAATTATATGCGGTAATCTTCATAACGTAGCATGAAATATATAATAGATATAATTTATTACAAATAATGATATGCATACTATGAGACTTGACATAATTTATTATATAGTATCATAATTTATGTTATATAATGTATTGATATTAATTATTATTGTTATTCATCATAAAACAGAATCGTTTTAAAATAATTAATAAATCGTGAAATATTGATATCATTTAAGTATTAATCGAAGAAAATTATAAAGTGTTGTAGTTTTTACCTTTTAAATTCTTAATTCAACATTTTATAAAACAGCATAATATTATGTCAACACATATAAAGCAGAAAATAGCCTTTAATTTTTTTTTTCAAATATAATAATTTTGAAATAAACTTCTCAACTAGAGTAATGTAAAGCAAATGATTTCCCAAACAAAAAAAAATAAGGTCACCGACAATATCATATCAGCTAATAAAACAACCAAAAATAGCAAATCTCGCTTGAAATCACTCATTCTTACGAAATAATATAATTCTTAATTAAAAAGATAATACGCTATCTTACGATAACCTTAATTATATATATTACTATTAAAAAAATATAATGTAATGATTTCAAATTTGATAATTTCACTTTAATGGCAGTATATTTCAAATCGAGTTTAGACTTCTCTCGATTCTTATCTATACATTTTATTCTTTTCCTACACTCACTTTTAACTTTCCTTTATTTTATTAATTTCTCTTATATATTTTTAAATCAATAGATCTACGTATATGTTTAAATTCTGTAGATTCTGTTTTTTTTTACTAATATTAATTTCATTCTAATTTTATGCGCGTCCTATTCATTTTGATTGTCTTAATTTGCTTTCTTTTCATATATATTTGGCGAGTGTTTTCGTGTTATCACTGCTGCATAATTATTTTATAAGAAATTTAGATGAGTCGAAAATATAAAATTTGAAACATATTGTTTTTCATTATAGCATAATAAAAATAATTTAAGTTACATAAAGATATAGTGATAAAAAACTGAAATATTTTGGTATCAAATTATGATTTCCATTATTGGATAGATTTTAATATTTGTCTTGATTACACAGAAAAAAAATATTATTTTTTCATTTCGTAATTGATATGATATTCAAATAATTTCTTAATTTATTTGTTATTTAGTTTCATTCTATAAGTTGAAACGAACGTTATATTTTCTACATCTATAATTACGGTTTCGAATATTATTTTAATTTAAAAAGTAAGCAATATTTTTTTTTTGACAAATTTTCCTTGTAATTTTCATATTCTCCTCTATATTTTTTTCTATTAAATATAATAAAACTGAACGAATAAATATACTTTTACTATGGAAAATAATAATTTAACCAAAAAAATAAAAATATAAAAATCGAAACATTTTTTATTACAAAACGATTTTTTTTTTCAATAAATTGTAGAAATTAAAGTATAAACAATTATTTTTTTACAACATTATATATAAATGAAACACATTATTAATTAAAATATCAAGTAAACTTGGTTCTAATTTCTTTCCTCAAAATCTTACCAGCTGCACTTTTGGGAATAGATTCTATAAATGCAACATCATGAATTTTTTTGTAACTGCTGACTTTTGACGATACGAATTCCTTGATACTTTCGACGCTGGGATTCGTTCCAACTTTTTTGACGACAAAGGCTTTGGGAGATTCACCGTGATGCGGATGAGGAATTCCAATCACGGCTGCATCCGTTAAGTCAGGATGACTTCTCAATATTGCTTCCAATTCGGCGGGTGCGACTTGAAAACTTTTAACTTTTATCAATTCTTTCAATCGGTCTGTAATATAAAAATCATGTTTGTCGTCATAGTAAGCTATATCTCCTGTTCTCATCCAACCATCTGGTCCAAATATATCTTTATTGGCTTCAGCATTTTGTAAGTAACCCTTCATGACTTGTGGTCCTTTAACCCATAACTCACCTTCCTGGAATTTTTTTATATAATGTATAACACACACATATATATATGTGTGTGTGTGTGTGTGCGTACGTGTATTGATACAAAAAAATAATGTACCATATTTGCTGGCAGTGCTACATTTTCATTATTTAAGTCAACAATTTTTACTTTTGTATTCGATACAGGTCCTCCTACAGATGCATAATTCTTTGCCATTCTTTCTTGCATTATAACGCATGGTGACGTCTCGGTCATACCAAAACCTTGTAAAAATGATATTCTACCCTAAAAAAATAATTTAAACAAAAACAATTACAAAATTTAAGTAATATATATATATATGTGTGTATATGTATATATATATATATATATATATATATATATATATATATATATATACTACTACTACTACTACTACTACTCTGATCAAAAAGTAAGGTGAAATTGTGTTTTAAAACTCCCAGGCATTAGGAATGCAGGTAAATTGTAATATTTTTTCCTAGGCTTGTAGGACTGTCTATAACATTTGCCAAGCATCTGTTTGTCAAAAGGTTTAATTATCTCCGAGTTACACATGTTTTTACAACTTTTAGTTCCTTCATCACAATAATGCACCATATCATATTGCATTGGTTCTTCGCGACTTTTCTGCCAAAAACTCGACTCGTATTTTTCTGCAACCACCATATTCGCTTGATTTGGCTCCGCGCGACTTCTAGCTATTCAGCAAACTCAAAAGGTCAATGATGTTTTTTGACATGTTTTGAAAGCTATACCAGAAAAAAACTATTCTGACTGTTTCGAAGACTGGAAAAAGTACGTTTTATCGGACGTGGATTACTTTGAAGGAAAAGAAATTGATTTGGAAGAATAAATAAAGAATTCACATTTTATAAACAAATTCACCTTACTTTTTGATCACAGTGTTATATATACGAACATTGGTTTTATCCAAAAATTGTATAATATCACTTTCAGCCAAAGGTGCTGCACCTGACATAATGTATTTAACAGATTCCATCTGATATCTAAGGTTTGGCAGTGAAGATAAAACAATAACTAAAATAAAACATTTATATACTACATACACAATATTGTGTGGAGGATAAAATATTGAGATTTGTTTTTATCTTTTTTAATTTTTCTATAAATTTATTATACATTACATTTCATAATTAACGAGATACTAAACAGTCTACATGCAAACTGTAAACTGAAATATCATCTTTCAAACGCGCGTCAGTATCACGGAAAATGATTAGTGTTACTTTTTGTCATTCAGTTGTGTTTAGGAAACAAACACAATTGAATGACAAAAATTTCTCAATACGTTTTCCTCTATTTTTTATAATTTCAACACTTAAAATGTTGAATAATATTTAAATTATTACTACATAATTTTAATTAGACGTTTATTTATATTTTAAATATAAAAATATGATTATACCCATTGGAGGTACTATATACAATACACTGCATTTATGTTTTACTATGGCATTTAAATAAGTATCAGGTGTAAATTTTGGCAAGGTTACGATTTTTGTGCCTACGTATAATTTTTTGAAGAGTGTTACTGTCAATCCATATATATGGAAAAATGGTAAAACACACGGTGTTGAATCTTGATGATTACCTAAAACACTATTCACATAAAACAAAATGAATCAGTTTTCATCGAAATGAAACCTCAAACGATTACCGATCGCAGGAAATGCGAGAGCATGCTGATCAGTGGATCCTTGCATGCAATTCGCAACAACATTTTTATGTGTTAACTGAACCCCTTTGGGTATTCCAACTGTACCACTCGAAAACGGAAGAAAGACTGTGTCGTCTGAATTCCATTTAACTCTCTTTAGGCAATCTGTATTTTGAGAAAAATCTTCCGCAAATTCTGAAAAATTTACGACTCCAGCCGGCAAACCATCCTTTGTTTTTATTAAAATAATGGGAATGTCGCTTTTCAACAAACTCAAAGCCTTTTTCACTTCCGAATAACAAGGTAAGAATGTTATGATGACTTTGGATTTAGCGATTTGCAATTGACGCGTTATTTCATCTAAAATAAAAAGAAACATATTTAAGGGAAACAACATTGTTGTGTGACGATACCGATATCGTTCGTATAGATTTTGTTTTTTGAGCACAACACCTGCTTTATATAATGGGTTGATAGTGGTCACTACACAACCTGCTTGTATTGCACCGATTGTTGCTAAAGGAAACTCAGGAACGTTTGGCAACATTACTGCAACACAATCGCCGTTTTGTAGTTTCAATCGATTCCTGAGACTTGCTGCAAACGCAGTGGATATCTTTTCCGTTTGAGCATACGAATAATTTTGACCGGTAATGCCGCAAACCTTAAAATAGTAAATTGAATAAAAACGATACATATATATATATATATATATATATATATATATATATATATATATATATATATATATATATAATGAATATATTAATATTCCATACCAATGCATCTTTATCTGGCCATTTGCTAATATTTTCCCATATATGTTCAACAATTGTGCAATTCGGAATTGCAAGGTCGGGATATTTGGATTTAATCACGTTTTTTTCATTTAAGTCGCTGGAATATGGTCTAATATTATTTAATGCACTAAAATTTCTGTAAATAGACTTTTGAAGTATTCTTGGATTCCCACATATTGTAGTCTGTATTAATCTTATTAACGTTCTTCCTCTGTTTAATATTAGGATCATTATTTTGCTTCACTATGAAATAAAAACAATTTAAAAAAATAACGTATTAATCAGACACTAAACGTATAAAATTAGATTGTATAAAATGTTAATACAGTAAACACATTTTATTCATTTAAATTGCTAAAATATCATCTGGAGTTATTGCACAATGCAAAACTTTTATTTAAAGAACTCAAAAGTGTCTGTGTACTAAATATTGTGATCTGTGTTTGTCTAGTTAACACCCTTATTTTATATAATATCGCATTCATGTTTTTTTTGTTACTACTATTAATTTACATTAAAGAAAATATACAGAAATTATTTTTCTTTACACATTGGGATAAAAAATATTTTCTTTATACATTGGGATATTTAAAAACGATATGTATAATAAAACATGCGTTTTTTAATTCTCATAACATCGAAAATTTCCAAAATTATTTCTCAATATAATATTTTCAATATAAGTATTGGATATTATATTAAAATATATTGCATCTTTTTGTTTAAAAAATTGTATAAAGAAACAAAATCTATAATCAATATCCTGAAGATTATAAATCAACAAAAATATAAAAAAATAATGGTTTGATTATTGTTGTAGGAAATTTTCCTTTCTAAAATACTAATACAATGAAAATAAACTAACAACTATTATCAATTTGAATTTACTTAAATATTTAATTAACTTGTAAATATTTGACATATGATATATTGTATACTATAAAACAACGGTAGATAATTTTCTTTAGTTGCAAATAAAAATGTACCAAACTGTAAGTATTAGAAACGTCTGGGTCAAAAATATTTTCTTGGGTAACCAAATCTAATAATCTAATAATTTTGGGTTTTTTTTCAAAATTTTTATATCTCAAAAAAAAAAAACAAAGCCACAATGATGATTCGTTTATGCCCTCTTTTATCAGTATATATAAGATTCTTAAAATATGTTTCATATTTACGATTCATATATTTTTTTATACTTTATTTTCTGAATTGATATGGGTCACTCAGTGATCCGAGGGTGATGGGTTGTCAACCCCTGCTATAAAATATAGTGTTTTCATAACTCATTATTTCACTAATAAAGAACATGTGATAACATAGAATATATAATATATAAATTATTTCTTGGTTATAAATTTATAGAATTTCAATACTAATCACAAAAGATCATAACCTTTTTAATAATATTACTTAATAGGCAATAATTTTAGTAGAATTAGACTAAATTTAAAGATATCAATATAAATTATATTGTGGAAAATATATTATGACAATACTATCTTATATTAACATTTTTCAGAAATGAGTCAACGCTCTTTCTTTATATCGTATCGTCCTTGAAATAATACGCAAAACAATTAAAATTTACAATTATACTATTTTAAATATTTGTGTTTCTAATGATTAATAAATTAAAAATTGAATAATAGATAAAAATAATACCATATATTCGAAGTTGCGATACGATCCACAAACAAGCAGTAGAAGGAATGACATAGTTAATAAACAACTACTGAGTTTTATATAGCCATTTGTAAATAAAATAAAATTTTTTAAATCTTTTATGAATATTTCATTTTGTTTTGCTGAAACAATTTTGTCGTGTAAATATGAACTCTTTTTTTTTTATTTTTAAAAATAATTCTATATTACTTAGATAAATATTTTAATAAAATTTAAAAAATTTGTATTTGTATATAATACAATATCTATAAGTCAAATTAAATGATTTGCTAAATTTAAAACGATTAACATATTTCGGCATTTATATTTTTAAGTTATTTTTTAAAAAGTAATTAATTTAATGAAAATGTCGAGTTAAGTTTTTATATGTAAAATATATTTTATATTACTTATTCTTTGTCGTATAAAAAAATTTATATATATATATTCTGAAAATTATGTTTTTATTTTAATATAATACACTAATATATTTATTTATTTTGTTTAAAAGAAATTAATGTATTTTATATATGGTCGTAGTACGTTACCTTATATTAGAAACAGGTGTACCAATATGAACGTGTGACAGATGGCGGTCGAAACGTCAAGGGGCGCAATGGTAAACAACGAGGCGTCATTGGAGTCCGATGACGAGTGGCGGCGTGTGTGTCGCGCGTGTTTATCGTCGTCGTGTCCGCCGCAGTCGATGGTTTCCGTTTTTCACGTGCACATCTCGAAGAAGCTGATGGCGTTGGCCGGCGTTCAGGTGTGGCCCGCCGACGGGCTGCCGCAGCGCATTTGTCGCGATTGCATCGTCAAACTGGACGTCTCGTTTCAATTCAAAAAACAGTGCGAAACGGCCGATCAGCGGCTTCGACAGCGACACCTTCAAATGCAACTGCAACGTCGACACCGTTTCGACGCTCAGACCTATCGACCTCAACCGTTGCCCCCCGCTTCGGGTACGTTTCATATAATACAAACGTACATATCTTTCTATCTACTATGACAGTATTTATCATTTGTTTTATTTTTAAACTTAAATCAATATATTTGTTTTTATGTCAAAAATATTGAATTAAATTTATACGTTTATATTTATTTATCAAAAATTTATTTAATATTTAAAAATTATTGTAATTTTTATTAATTTAAATTGTACAATAAATATTTGCGATTCGATTTATTTTACATTTCGAATATTATGCTTTAACTTTTTTTTTACAAATTATTTCAGTTATATAAATACAGACTTTCCGTTTTATTTGCAGTCGAATCCAACGAAATACCACTAAGCGATAGCATTTTAACGGATCTATCGCATTCTGTGCCGTCGGCTATAAAAAATCGACCGGACGACATATTTGCCCATAGTTTTTTAATTGAAAACACGAATGCGACGAGCGCCGAAATTAAAAATGAAAAAGATGGACATCGATGTGAAACTTGTCACAAAATTTTCGATACTGCAACAAAGTTATCTAGACACGTTTACATACATACAGGTCAAAAACCTTTCAAATGTGAAATGTGCAAAAAAGCATTCTCTCATAACAGTAATTTAAAGGTATTTCGTATGTTTGTATATATATATGTGTGTGTGTGTGTGTGTGTGTAAATATGTTTCTTTGATTACTATTTTTTTATAACTTCTAGGCTCACATGAAATTACACAGCGACGAAAAACCGTTCGTTTGTAAAATTTGTCATAAAGGCTGTAAGCGTTCTAAGGATTTAGAAATGCACATTCGAACTCATACGGGTGAAAAACCTCACATTTGTAGTATATGTAGAAAAGCATTTTCATCATCAAGTAAGTTTTTTTTATATAACCATATTAATTAAAATTTTATTACTCTGTTAGATATGTGCAAAAAAAAAGATTTATAATCTGATTGAAATTATATTTATATCACTTAACTATAGAAGAATTATGGATAATATGGTTGATCGGTTATTCATGTTTTAAAAGGATGTTGGTGTTTAATTTAATAGGTCTATCGGTGTATATACGTATAATATCGTTATATTGAATAATTTTACTTTTTTTTTCAGGTAACTTAATCGCTCATTACCGGACTCATACTGGAGAAAAACCATATGTATGTTCAATTTGTCAAAAAGCCTTTTGTCAATCAAACGAATTGTCTAAACATAAAAAGATCCACTCGAAAGAGAAACACGTGTGCGAAATATGTAATAAAACTTTTAATGGCTCGTCCGCTCTCGTTGTTCATGTTATGAATCACAATGATGATAGATCAAACGTATGCAATATCTGTTACAGAAGTAAATATTTTATATCTTTCTTGTTTATACGCTTTGTATCTAATAAATATTTATTAGCTATTATGTGAATTTAAAGTATGTATATGTAACTTAATATTTAATAACCGTCAACAATGTTTAAACATTTCCAGATTTTTCTTCAAATGCTGCTCTCAACATTCATATGAAAAAGCATGAATTAGGAAATATTGATCTACAACTACAATGAGAATAAAAAATAATAATATTTCTGAATTCCTTAAAATCACAGTTGATAGCTGTTGAAAAAAAATTGAGTCCCAATGAGTAATTATTGCACATCCGTTTAATATGATGATATCTTTCTAACGCTAACTGTATAAAGAATAATATAATATCAATAGATAAAAAACTCAAAATGTAAGATTATAAAATTATGACATCGAAATATGGAAATGTTTTCTAATGCAAATTCTCTTCAAAAGCTACTTCATATTTCAGCTGCTTTATATTAGTAATTATTAATGAAAGGCCTTCTACCAAATGTCACTAGTTTTTATCATTGGTGTTTTCCAATCAAAATTTTTGATTTTCTAATTTTATAGCCTAACAGTATATTTTTTAATGAGTCCAGATTTTTATATTATATATAGGAGATATTCTTAAAAGATGTCTTATATCATTATTATTTAATTAAATGAAATATCAATATTAAACGCAAAATTCCTTATTTCAATATGAATTCATTCAAATACAATTTATTTCTTTATTTACCAACTTCATAGTTATGTACCATAAATAATCTAGAAACGTGACAGTCAAAAATTGATGGTTTTTGAAATATTTTAATTTGACCCCAGCTAAGATAATATTTTGTTTATTATAAATCATTATATAAAAAGCACCTTTGTACATTATATATTATTAATTTATATTTATCGTTAGTATAAAAATATTAGATAAAAAAAATCCGTTATTATGATAAACTATTTTTCACAATTTTTTTTTATATTGACTGCTTGAAAATTACTAATAACAATATTTTCAAATACACTTTCTTTATTACAGAGTAGCAGACATTAAATAAATGAAGGACTATAAAAAACATACATAAAACAAGCTAGGTAATGTGGAATATATAGACTGATAATATAATTTCCATTAATACTCATAAAATAATGATTTAATTAAGAAATAAGGTATAAAGCGATTGCATTGTATGTTTGACAGATTTGATTTCTTTGACAATATGGTAAACTATAAGATGTGAAATTTAAATTAAAATTGTTTTTTTAATGGTAATTGAACTGAAATAAATACGTTATTCGAGATAATACGTTTATTATATTTTTTCCTCTGCAATAGCAAAATATGACAACCCGTTTTAATAATAATTATCATCAATTTTTATTTAAATCATTTGCTACATTTCATTTTGATGAATATTTAAAAAATATTTCAGTCCACATTTAGAATAAACATCCTTCAATACATGAACAAAATTTAAAAAAATACACATCAATTTAAAAAAAACCTTGGTTATTTTTTTGTTTGTTACGGATTTAACAATTTTCTAAATTCTCATATATTGGTTATTTAAAATATTAATGTGCTTTTTAAAAATTTTCTATGGAAATGAAGAGTGACGTGGTGTCCGTTGGAATGGATGGCTCTGTATAGTTTAGTATTTTTTTTCTAAAAAAAAATCCTATATGCAGAATAGATAAAAAAACATCCTCTCCAGATAACCAACAGCCATGTTGTAGACACTTGTATTCATATTATAATGATAATGGATTCGTTCAAGATCCATGATTCAAGTAATTGTTGAGTGAATCCACAAAGGATTAATAATTCCACCAACAGTTGATATCCAATGGAATCACATAAAATCCATCTCGCATCAACCATTCATGCAGGATTTCTCTCAACAAAACTGAGAAAGATTAAGTTTACGAA
The DNA here is from genome assembly GCA_024500535.1 of Leptonema lineaticorne. Lineage (NCBI taxonomy): Eukaryota > Metazoa > Arthropoda > Insecta > Trichoptera > Hydropsychidae > Leptonema > Leptonema lineaticorne. Next base: position 2,934,334 of record JANIJI010000006.1, on the reverse strand, counting down.
AATTGTTATTTATTTTTACATATAATTCATTTTTCTACAAATATTTCTTTAATTATTTATTAATTCTTGAAGAAACAACCCCACCACTGGGAGTCTGTAGTATAAAGAAATACGCACAATGCACTGATTTTATCGCGCGTTTAAAAATTGAAGAAAAATCAATAAATATTTAGTAATTTTAAATCTGTTACACATATAAAACAAAAAATAAAACTTCTTTTTGATTGATAAAAAAAATCGAAATATTTTATAATTAAACATCCTATATCGATTATAACTGCATAAAAAGATCTACTCATCCAAATCAGAGAGAGTTGATTAACTTTTCATTATCCCCATAAACCTATTGTAAACTTTAATCTGGGATTTCAAATAACAGAACATAAATGTAATCCACATTTAACAGCTTTAGTCTAGAGAAATAATCACAACAACTGTTTTATACACGGAAAATCTACAATGTATATTTCATGTGAGATTTGTTTAGTAGAAGTAGCTTTTATAACTGTTTCCATTTCTACAATCCAAAAGTACATTATTAAATCTCTTTGGATTCACACGAGACGAGTACTTCAATAAATACTTTTATAATAAATTTTCTTATTATATTTCTATTATACTTATTTATTGAAGATGAATACAGCTTCAAAATTACTAGATTAACCATTTCCACAAAAATAAAATTTTATTTAAAATGAATTGCGTTCAATTTTTAGGAATCTGTCATGATTTTACTTTTAAATAAGTCAAACACGCTTTATCGCTTAAACGAATATACAATTAAGATCTATCTATTAAATAAAATTATGCAATATTCTGCAAAAATTAATCTAATATGATTTTTTTATACAATAATTTCACGCGTTTTATCAATATATATATATATATATATATATATATATATATATATATATATATATATATATATATATATATCTGAAATTAAAAAAGGGCGAATTATTTCGTAATGGTCATAATAAAAATAAATGGAGTGCTTCTTAATATTTATTCATTTACCTATGCGACATATGTGTATAGTCTGCGATCTTCTGGCTTTCTTGCAAGATATTCTCTCTCTATGAGCCCTTCAATTCTTTTCTTTATAATCGTGGGAGATGGAAGAAAACGGCTTTTTAATTGTTCGGTGACTTCAGCCACGAGCACATTATGCTAATTAATAATAGTAAAAAAAATACAAATTACATAAAATAATAATTAAAAAAAAAACAATTTTTGAATTTCAACATACAGCCATATTTCGACGAGCCTTCATAATTCTAACGATAGCAGCTTCGATTTCGTGCCTGCGATCTTCGTCTACTTTGTTGCGTGTTTCTCTTCGTTCAGGCTCTGACTCTCCTCTTGTAGCCACGGTTTGAATTTTAACTCTACAAATAAAACAATGTCAATTAGTTGTATAAAAATATTAAAAAAATAAAACGTGAATAAAATATCATTAAAACGAAAAATATATTAAATTACCTATACAGTTTTGAAGTAAAAGCATCGTTAACGTAAAATTCGTGTGATGGTTCGATTTCTTTTGTTTTTGGCTGTTTAATTAAAATTCGCTGAGCAGTTTTACCCAAAGCTAAAGATTGTAAGACTCTTTCAAGTTCCTTTTTAGGAATATCAGTTTCTTGATGTATTTCCTAAATAAAATCCATATAATATTGAATTAACAGAGACATTTAAGTTGAAGTTATCAAGTGACACTAATATTAACATAAAAATATAATTACTCCATGTTCGATTATAATAACGACGCAAGTATATATTAATAGTATTTATAATATAACATTGTTATCTTTAGAAGCGTAATATAAGTCCAAACTAGCAAATATTATATAATAAATTAATTTATGACGTTTTCTTACCTCGTATGTCAAACGATCTCTGTTATTAAAAAGCATTAAAACACACATATGTAATGTAGAAACTTGAATTATGTGCTTTCGAGTAGATGTAGCTCCTTGTGAACCCGAATTTGTACCAGTTCCACACACATTCATACTAGATGGTCCTCGAAAAACTGCATTTAAATCTGCATTACCAAGTTGTGGCTGAAGGGCAAGTTGTCTACCAGAATGTTTACCAAGGTAAAATCTATAGAAAAATCAAATATATAATATTTTTATAATTAAATATAAATATTTTTTATCATAAATATACCTTCTAAAAGCTTCAAATGCATTTAGAGGAGCAGCAGGTAAAGTACACTTTGGTGCCGGTTGAGTCGGCCAACATCCAGTAGTAAGCACACGTACTGATAAATCAACTCCATGAAGATTAGTCTACATAAAATAAAGCAAATGGATCTTTCACAATATAAATTATTAACCTATTGAAGTCGCTCCTTAAACATTTAATTATTAAATAGTTTCGATGATATTTTCAAAATAAATAAATGATACTAACTCCTGAAGTGGTTATGTGTTCTTTGAATTCCTCCATAATAGTATTAGAAAGCGTCATATCTTTAAACATTCCTTCTAATTTTGACGTAAACTGACAGCCACATTCATTCTGAAAATATTTTGCAATAAATAAAAGTTTATATATATAATATAATTAGAAATTTAATATGGTATACCTTTAATTTGGAGATCATATTTTTTTCACTATCATCAGATACAGATTTATTCAACAAAAGTCTTTTAGCAAGATGTTGCTTATAATACCTTTCAAAATAGTCTTTATCTTGGAGAAAACGGAAAAGCATCATCGTTTTTTCCAACACTATTTCAATATCTTGCTCGCTCATCTAATATAGAAAAAATTGTAATTGATAAAACAATATATAATGATTTTCATAAAAATAATTATAAATTTAACTACCCCTTTAAGGCCTTTCTTTAATTTATCATCAATAAAGAGAGATAAATATTCTGGAGATTTAGGGTTTAAATTAAGAAAGTATTCGAAGTCAGAAGCAATTGCCTGCTTAAATAATTTATCGTCGTTAAATGAGTTCTTCAAAAAGTGATCGAATCTATCCTTTAATTCTAATAAACTCTAAAAAGAAAATTACATAATATCAATGAGATATGTATGAACCAATCGCAATGCTACAAATTAACTTATATATACAACAATATTGTGAAAGTTCACATCAATATATTAACCTGGACGTAAGCGATCGCTGTGACTTCTTTATCATCTACCAGGGCTCGACCACATTCACGTAGATGACTACTTACTGCATCGCACATAACATTCAAACCACCAGAAACACGAGACAATAGTCTATACATACAACAGAGTTCAACTGTTTTGGTATGACGCAACATATGAACAACACCACTATTTTCCATCTAAAAAGAAAACCTAAATTTAATAAATATAGAGAAAAAATACAAGATTATTTAACAAAATTGCAACCTCAACTATAGTCTTCATATGATTTTTTATTAATTCCGTTTCTAAAACAGCAACAATTCTAGGTTCTGTGCTAATATCTAAATAATGACATGCTCGCTCTGCTTCTTCTTTAATTCGTCCTTCAACTCTAGATATATACACAGCAGCACTGTTTTCAGCAAGAAAAGTTTGAGATTCTAACTATAAATACAAAATAATAACAAATTACTCTCAAGTATTCACTACAGAAAATGATTTATTAAATTAAAGTACATTCTATATTATAATATAAAAAATAAATATTTTAATGAATTATCAATAAAAAATGAATATAAATCTCTAATACCTTGTAAAATTCAGCTGATTGAATTAAAAATGGCTTTTCGAAGTCTTCTTCATACACCTGTCGAGCATTATGAATTCCAAGTTGGAGCAACATTTGACACGCTGCTCTCACAGCTAATCGATCAGCAACTTCTCCTTGTCTTTCTCGAGCTACTTGATCTAACAATGTCTTTCTAAGATGATCCCTGATTGAAGCGTATCTAACAATCTAAAAAATCAAATAATCAGTCAAAACAAATTTTTATGCCGACTGTTTAACGACAATTGAAATATTATAATTCACATTTTTAAATTTTGATATTTGGATAAATTTAAAATAAAATACTTCTTATAAACATAATACAACGACAAAAATAATACAAATTTATAACTTAAGTATTGTTTTGTTCAAAAATAATATTACATTAACAAATAAACAAAAATTACATTAACAAATAAACAAAAATTTAAAAGTAGAATAAAAATATTATCAAACGCAATGTAGTACCTGATCACGGAAGATAATAAGACCTAAATTATAAACGTTGTCTACTTCATTCTGTAAAACATAAACGCGATCCATGTACATAAGAATATCTCTTATCATAACCATACTGGTTTGATGGTCTGTCCAAGCGGCATTCAACGTCTGTAGAAAATTATTATGGAGGGATCGTAAAACGTCTTCTCTAACCTACGAAAGATAACAGTTATATTAATTATTTGGCGCGCACACACACACACACACACACACACACACACACACATATATATATATATATAAACTAATAGCAACACCGTAATTTATAATTTATTACAAATACAGTACATGTAAATAATTGTCTGTTGAAAAAGAAAAAATAAATATATTATAAATACGTAATAAAAAGTACCTTGATTTCTAAATGGTGCGTTACCACTTCTTTTAATCCATTGTATAGTTTTTCACCATGCTTGTGCAATACCATAGTATAAGCATTGCGATATAGTTCTTCAAACGATAGACCCGAATTATTTTTTTTTTGAATTTCTTGTATCGCATTTTTTAACAGCAGCCAAATATTTTCAACATATTTTTCATCCATAGTCATCTAAAAAGTAAAAATAAAGATATAAATATTTTAATAAATAATTTATATTTAAAGTAAATTATAGTATGAGGATCTAGTTGATAGATAATACAGATTACGTATATTAACATTTTCTTGTTGAAAGAAAAACTTTTCTTTATTTCCAGATCATCTTTTCTTTATTTCATGTTGAAGACGTTAATTTTATGTAATTTTGTTAACATTAAACCAAACCTGTACTTAATTTCATTAAAATAATTAAGAACACAATAATTCAAAAAATATGAAAAGAGACAAAGAAAATATTACAAGCGCATTTCAAAGTGCTAACAAATCACTATAAAATATTATTTTTAATATAATAGTAGCCAATCTGAACCTTGAATTAATAAATATATCTAAAATAATTATCGATAAAATGGAAATTATATATTATCTATAATAAAATTTTGACAATGGATGTTACAATATTAAAGTTATTTGAAAAGTTACATTGACAATAATTAAATCATTAAACTATTATTTACACGAATCCTGTTTTTCAATAATCTTTCATTTAAAATTTACACGTCAACTAAAATAAAAATAATTCCAATTAATTTTGTCAGGTGCACACACACACACACATATATATATATATATATGTGTGTGTGTGTTTCAGATAAAGACAATACATATTTATATTTCATATAAAATATAAGTTTTTAAACATAGAATTGAAATATTTAAGCTTCTTTTTAAATACAAACGAAACACTATTTATATAACGATCGGTAATTTATTCGCATCTTTTAATATTCTTCGTAATCAAAATTTAACTAGTAATACTTATTAGCGTCGACAATACGATTATATAAAGAACTTAGAAATTTTAATTTTTCAAGTCACAATTTACTTATTGTTAATTTGCGAAACTCTTTTGTCATTATTTATTGCGCGTTTTTTTTGTTCTTTTTTTTCGATAATCGATTAATTGCATTATTCGTTGACGAATTATTAAATCCGTACGGAAGTTTACTTTATTTTATTTTTTTTCGAACGAAACACGCGAAAAATTTTTCCAAACTTTGATCGCTAATGTGACGTTTTCGCGTTCGTTTGACGTTTCGACGGCCTCTTCTGCGTCGAGTTCTCGACGAACGTCGTCCGGTTCTAGAGTTCAATTTGCAAAAATCTAAACGAAGTCGGTCGCCCGTCGTTTCTATTAATTATCGATCGAACGAGAGATCGACGTCGATCGATGCGCAAAAATCTCGCATACGGAGAATCGTAAACGAAAAAAATAAAAATAAAAAATAGTCGTCGACAACTAGCGTCACGATAAAGTATAATTTATAAAGATTTCGGATGATTTTTATATATGCAAAGATTTAGATGCGTTAAACTGACCGGAAAGGCGCGGATGCGCATCTTGCCCTCCTTCTTGGGGATGGCGCTCTTCATGTTGACGAGAACTAAAAAGTGTGATGACCGTGAAGAGCGATCGAAAAACAACGGGGACGAAGGCGACGACGAGTTTGCCGAGAGCGCGAGCGAAGAATCCCGTTGGACTCCGTCGAAGAATACATTGGACGCGGCCGTGTATCGTCGCACCCTCGACTCGGCGCGCTTACGCCCCTCGACTTCCGCTTCCCGACTTCCGACCCCCCCGACCCCGAGACCCCGGACCCCGGACTCCGAGACCCGACTCCGAATCTGACTCGCGTCCGCACCGAGACCGGCGCTGCCAACTCGTCCCACTCGAACTCGACTCACCGCCGCCAACCTAAAAATATAAATTCTTTATTATTACCGTCTTTTTCCGAAAATAAGGCATCCCCTGAAAATAAACCCTAGTTAAAATATTGTGAAAAAAGAATTCGTTAAAATATACCGTTGATTTATTAAGTATGATTAGCTGCCCTAATACTCGTATCAACATATTCATCGATGGAAATCGATGAATATGTTGATTTCCATGTTGATATGATGAGAAATCATCGAGATAATTTTGTAAAACCGGACATTAGAGATTTAGACCGATGATTCAACGGAGATTGGATTTGGAAGAAGAAAATCAGAACAGAAATCAAAATTTGATAATTTATGACGATGTTTCAGAAAAAGATGACATGACTAATTGAATAAATTTAATTTTCTGTATTCTGTGTAAATAAAATAAATAAATATTAAATAAAAATATATAAATATATTTTTATTATTGCCCTCCCCCGAAAATAGGCACTGCGCATATTTTGGACCAAAAAGAAAGTAAAACAGTGTTTTATTTTCAGAAAAAGACGGCAAATGAAAAAACAAAAATTCGTTTATTACGATTTTTTGATAAAATCGATGCCGTACGCAATAAAAATAATTTTATTAACATAAAAAAAATATAAAATCTCATTCATCGGAACGTTTCTCTATACAATAACTTCATCGTATTTGCTCGTATAAATATCGTTAAATTTACAACAAGAGTATTTTGAATAAAAAGTTTCGATGCCAGTTTTTCATGGCGGTGAACTATAAGCGATCGTCCGGATCGGATAAATCGATCGAAGTTTCCTTTAATATATATAACGTGAACATTTCAAACGACCGATATTCGACAAAACGATCCACAGCGGTAATCCGTATCGCGAAAAATTCATTAAATTTACAATAATACAACTCACCTTATCCGTTAATATGGTTCTCGTTAATATGGTTCCGCTCGTTAATATGGTTCCTAATTTCGATTTATCATCGTCTTAGAATTTTTCGTCCATACCTTTTTTGTTTAATTTATACTTCTTTATTTAATTTAATATATATATTTTTATATTTAATTTATAATATTTTGTCTATACCTTTATTTACTTGTATAATATTTTTTTCTGAATCATTAATTAACTATTTTTTTTATTGAAAATTTCGATAGATATCAAAGTTTTTAATCTTTTTTAAATAATTACTTTTTATATTCAAATTATTTCGATATATTATAAATATTTTATCTAGATAAATATAAGCAATGATTAAACGAAAAATAGCATAGAAAATTTTTTATAACAGATTATATATTTAACAAAACAATTATACAATACAAAAAACATTTTAACAATTTTTTTAAATAAAAATATCACAAATAAAAAATTATTATTATTAAAAAAAATATCACAAATATTCCAAAAATTGTTAACACGTTGTAATAATGATGTTGTGATTTTAAAGCAATGTTTTCCATTGGTTGACAATACTCAACTAATCCATACTGAAAATTAAAATAACACATTTTTAATTCAAATGATATATTTATTTGGAGATCTATCAATTTTATAAAATTGAAAAACTCTAAAGCTTATTATTATAAAAAAAAATGCACTTGAGATGTAAAACTGTTACATTATAATAAAATTTAGAACTATTTTGAATTACTGAAACTATTTTGGATCGCATTCCTCGTCATTTTTATGATTTTCAATAATTGATAATTACTATTCATATTCAATAGCATATTTTTTTTTTTTTATAAAATTATCTTCTATTTTGACAATGTAATTAAAATGGTTTATTTTCAACACAATACGTAAGACTGAAATATCTTATGTTCACAAATATATTATAGAATATAATGTATCGTCATTATTTGAACATATATAAATATATATATATATATATATATATATATATATATATATATATATATATATATATATATATATATATATATATATATATATATATATACACAAATAGACATGTAATTACGTTTATGTTGACGATTGTTTATAACATTTCTATGATATATTTACAATCGTCATATTTATTTTAATGTTAATTTCAATCTGCCTTAAATACATGTGGTAAACATAATGATTTTAGAATTAGTTTTTGCATATAAATACATGTAATTTAAAAATACGAAAATGTACGTCAATATGCAACTGAAATATATATATATATATATATATATATATATATATATATATATATATATATATATATATATATATATATTATTGGTATCTACATTATGTTGCTAATTGTATGGATAATGAGATAATAAATTCGATTTTAATATTCTTTATACTTTTTCAATTTATTGTGTAAAATCAATACTATATAGTCTTTCAATATTGTAAAAATACTTATTCTATTAGAAAAAATATAAATTATATGTATGAAATCAAATTTTTATCATTATATCACATGTTAATATTATCAATTGCACTGTTATTATTATTATTATCGTAATTAATTTGTAATAATTTCAAAATACCCAACCACCATGATTTTGTAACCATGGTAGAAGAGGGCCACACATTGCTGCAGTCGCTGCTTCTAATAATTCAGGCAATTCGTCAATGTTATTGCTCCTTGATGCACTATTTGCTAAAGCTCCACACATTACCATCAACGAAACGACCTAAAAACGAAAATAGTTTTTTTTTAAACTATTTTATAAATTGTGAAAATACAAAAATTCAATGAATCTATAACACCTTCCCCCATGTGATATTCTTTTTGAATAATTCAACGCCTATACCGTAAACGACATCAGCTGGATCTAAATGATTAACAGACGACGATGAAAGAGAAGAATTAGCATGTTTTCCAATTGAGGTATATAAATGTGGACGCGTTCTTTCCAGATGCCTTCCAAGAACTGATAAACTAGGAAATACCAATTTTGCTTCAGTCCAACCTACACCAGAACCATGTTTTCTCCATCGACGACCGTTACAACACATGCGACTACGCATGTATAAACCACATAATGCCTTGCCTAAAAATAAAATTAAATATGTAACTCAGTTATATATATATATATATATATATATATATATATATATATATATAATTTAAAATTATAGTAAAATTTCATTAAAGATAATCATAAATATTACTATGAGCTAAAAATGCCTATGATCATCAACAATAATAAGATTGACACTATCAATTGTGTAAATTAAACCACGCAAGAAGCGTTTAAATTTATTGGTATTCTATGAATATATCATATAATGACCATATATAATACAAAATTGTGTTATACAATTCATATGAAATAGTTCATCCTGTCCATTTTTATTTATTTATTCTTTGTTTTTGGATCTGTTTTATAGTAATTATAATTTGTTTCTACCTTGTTCTATCAAACAATCATGAGGATTGTTTCTAGAAGCCAATCCTAAGGTAGTAGAAACTGTTGATAGACGACGTACAACAGCATCTGGCACTAAGGCACTTAAACGTCGGGCACTAGATATATTTGATGATGATGCATTCACAGCTCCTGGAAGTACTAAAGCACTGTAACGACGGGCGCCTTTACCGCATTTTCCGCTCATCATACACTGTAATTAATAAGCTTTAAAGTCTTGTTGATTTATTTTGATTATATTAAGTATTAATTAAAAAAATTAAATATAATATATTTTTTCATATTAATTTGAAATCTTCATATTTTTTCAATTTTCATTTTTAAAATTAAATTTCAGCTTAACATGTGAATGTTTATATATATATATATATATATATATATATATATATTTTTTTTTTTTTTTTTTTTTTAATGTAATACTAAAATTATATTATAGATATTAAATAAATTAATTAATAATATATTTTTCTGAATACATTATATTAATAGTTTTTTGTATACTTTTTTAAATATAGGATATATATGTATATTAAACGATTGTTTGCATACTCTTGAAGATGAAAAAAACAGAAAATTTTCAAGTCACAACTTATTTCATATAATATTTTTTTCCTAATGTATATATATATATATATATATATATATATATGTGTGTGTGTGTGTGTGTGTGTGTGTGTGTGTGTGTGTGTGTGTGTGTTTATTACACTCATAAAACAACTCAAAATTCATACAATTTTTTGAGTAAATAGAACGTTACACTGGTTTTTACACATATTAGAAATATTCGATGGATAAATGAAATGTGAAATATAAAAATTCTAAACGTTAATAATATTTTCATAATGAATATTTTTGATAAATATATTTAGAAAAAATCGTAAGAAAGCAACAGTAAGCTTATTTTATACATTATTATTATTATTATTATTATTATTATTATTTATATATGAATTATAAATTTTAAACGATTGCAAACGAGAACGTGAAAGAAATAGAAATAGTTTCTACTATTTCTATTTCTTCATTTTTCTTCTGAACACACCAACGGTCAACTGCGCCAATTCGTTCACTACAATGAACTACCTCCAGCACCGCAAGTGCGACGACTATTCGGCTTGTTATCGTCGGTAGTTGGTGTCCGTTTTATTACAATATTTTATTATTCATATCTGAGATATTCAAACTGTTGATGTTATTTAATCCATTTTAATATATATGGAAATCGTGTCGATAATAAGTAATCAGGCGATCTTTTGAACAAACGATTACATCTGTGATTCTCAAGCTTTTTTCAGCTCACTTCGCGCTCGTTGCACTGATATGCATGTATTCATAATAAATTTATTGTACAATAATAGAATCATAGATACAGCATATTCTGAATTCAATACAAAGATGCCTAAAATAAAATTAATAGAATTAATCGTGAAGAGATTTTCTTTAATCTTTGTATAATATTTTGAGAATGTATAATTATTCGTTAATATTATATTTAAGTTATATATAAAATTTTATATTTGTGTTTCAAACTTAGTTTATTTTATATAAATAAATGAGCAATTAATTATCCGTACACACTGTATTTATTAATATTTACTTTTATTTTTAATTTGATATACAAAATATATCAGAATTTTATAGTGGACAACTTTTTTTTCCAATATATTTATTGTTACATCTTAAAAATTCCAATTTATATAAATCATCTTAGGAAGGCATACTTAAAAAAAAAACACATACACACACACACAAACATGCGAATATATATATATTCGCTTTTAACAAACAGACCCACTTTCCATATCACACTAACTACTTTTATACGAATACAATACATTATTTAACTATATGTAATTTCACTTTCTGGATACAATTTGTTAAACCGTTTGTGACTATCAATCAAAAATATACTTCACTTATCTTTTCACCATGCAATTAATTAATTATTCAAATTATAACAATACCTTTTAGCACAATTAGACTTTAAAATATTCCCCGCACATTAGTCATGAGGATTATTCATTAGTATTCGATCGGGGTATTAGGAAAAATCAAATAATTTCATCGTATATTTATTGTCATTTATGTTTCTTTAAAATTCACCTTGCGATTTCAGAAAGTCGCCCTTGTAAATTAGTGCGGAGAAGTAAACAACGCAAGGTTGAAATATTAACATATCGATTCATCGTTTATATATTTTTTTTGTCTTTGTTCTTTATTATATTGTATTATTAAAATTCAATATATATCTTAAATTTCCTATACAATCCATTTCTAATTTATATTAATTAATGGCTTTGACAATAGAAAATACATGCTCACAAAAACATTAAAGTCAAATCTTCTACATCAAAGTCGTTCCTCGTCCTAATGGGTTAGAAACGACTTTATTTGATCGTTATTTGAAGTACTTGGTATTTTATTTGCACAATTTCTTCTAGTCGGTTTTTTTTTAATGAAATTTATCCTGTCTATAATTTGGATACTCTCTCTACAATTCTATTCATAATCGTCACTATATTGTTGCTTTAATTAAAATTTAAGATTTATTGTGAATAATGTGCAAATTAAAATGCTTTAATTAAAATTAAAATTTGTTGTAAATCAAAATAAATTTCGTTTGAATATATTTAATGAAAAAATCAAATAAAAATATTTTTAGAATATGTGAAATAGGCAGTCAGGTGAGTTATCTACAAACGTGTTTGATTCAAACACATATAAATGTATATATAAATGAATATATATATATATATATATATATATATATATATATATATATATATATATATATATATATATATGAAAAATGATTTCAGATATCGCACACTTCCAAATTTTATATACGAAAATGTGTAAATAAAGATGCTACTTCAGCGGTCACGATTTATAATTTACAAGGATAACGTGACTATTATTTTACACATAAAAATTTACATTTTGTGCAGTAGAAAATGACCGAATTACATTAGTTTTTTTTTCTTCATTTTAATTTCGTGATAAACTGAATTCATTTCGAACGAATTTCGCTTTATTTTTTAAATTATATGTACTTTTTTTTACAATTATACGAGACACCTGCGTTGGTTCGGTGTTAACGCGCTTATTCGTTAATTTATTTTGTACACAATCAATATCGATATCATTTGTGTAATATTTAACTCGTTATTATTTACAAATTATTAATTGATAATTTTATAGTTAGATCTAGTAGCGTTCAATTCAAAAATTAAGCTTACATCAAATTGATTTTCAATAAAACAATTCCAAGTTATACTATTTGAAAAAAATATAATATAATTCAGAAATTTATGAAAGATATTTTTTTATATTACCGTTGCATATAATCTTTATTTTAACCAATAAAAGAAGTATTTGCATTATAACGAATAAATAAGATAAGGATTATTGAGATTTATTAACCGAAAAGATTAACTTCCCCGAGTTTTATCAATATATATATATATATATATATTAACTCCCGACTCATATCATATTATTAATTTTAGAAAATAATATTACTCTTATTATTTCTTAAATAATTTATTATATCTTTATACTACAATAAATATTATCATGAAACTGAAAAAAAGTAGAGTATGTTTCAGATTTTTTATGAAGTAAAAAATTATGATAAATTCCCAAAATTTCATAAAATTGTTGAAAATACAGTGACTTGTTTAAGATATTAAACCACTTTTAAAATCGCATTATTCAATTTGAATACCCCATATTTAAAAATATTTTTTAGAATTAAAAATAAAAGAAACCATCGAAATTTCATCGTAAATAATCTCATTATCTTTCCTGTTGTAAAATTGTGTGAATATTAAATAGTCGATATTCGGCATTAAAATAGAATTCTATGCATTTAGTCGAATTTGTTCTTTCTTTTTTTTTGTATGTTAGCATAACAGAAGTAGTCCAAATATAATCACGATCACGAAAACGATGAACAGGTCACGGGGTTAACAACAAAGACATCAATTAATCTACTTCGATCGTTTATATAAAGATTTGTTAAACTGTATTTTCTTCACTTATTAATTGAATCTATCACAGTTATCATTTTCGTCATTTATTAACAATCGTTGTTATAATCATTTTATAAGTTTAAAATGTGCTCACTGTTAATAGTTATATTTTTTTGCAACGCATTGACAAAAAATCTGGCTTTGGCTATAAAGGCAAAAAATTATTCGATAATAGATAGCGATATTTATAAATCAGAAATGGAAAGTTTAACTAAAACTATTTTGGAAAATTTAACTTTCAATGAAGAGACAGTTTTTCCTCCATTAGAAGAAAAATATTCTGAAGATCTGTCTAATAAAATTGGTTGGAAACTGCTGAAAACACGAAGTTTAAAACCAAACGAATATTCGTTTCGAGATTTATTAACAAAACATTATATACCACCATATAATGAAATTTTTCTTTATAACATAACAACAACGACGACGACATTCCGACCTCAGGCTGACGAAGGATTTTTTAATGGACCAACTTATCATGGTGACACCTTCGAAGCTCATCAACCTTTATCGCCGGAATATGTGTATGTAACTCCAGATATTCCTTTTAACGAGCTTCGTCCACCGTTTTTTCATGATGAAACAACTTCCGATAAACCACATATAGGTTATCTACCACCACAATCATCTAAGATTCTAAAATCATACGAAAACCAAATTGTTCCACTACATTTAGAAGTAAACGAAATGCATTGTTATAATACGCCAACAGATGGTAGGTTTCAAGCGATACTTACTTTGAAATCGAACGAAAATATGCCAGTTTTAGAAGACATATCTTATAGAAATGAAAATTCTTGCGGAATTAAGACGAGTAAACTACAAACCTTAACTGATACAATAGTTCATATCAATATATCAAAAACTGACTTTCAGCAATGCGGTGTTAAAGACTGTTCTTCCGACGAAAGTTCAATACATATGTGTGTTCGATTGCGTTTTCCTACAATATCCAAAATGAGACTGCCGGAAGATCCCACGTTAACCCTGCATTGCAGAACTCAAGACAGAGTTGTTTCGCAAGTCAAGCATTTGACTGTCGATGTAGATAATTCAGAGTAAGAAAAATTCTGATTTTATTATTATAATTCTGAAAATATGCTGATTTTAACTACTTCAGCAGAATAGCTCGAAGCGGAAGTGTTATAGCTAAAGGAGGAAGTCGAGGAAAATTAAGAACACGAATCGCACTTTATCGTAAAGGAATTCGAAATGATTTTTCAGAAATTTTATCACCTAAAGCTCGAGTGCTTCTTGGGGACACAATTATGCTCAGAGCTGACATCGAACCTGGGGATGGTAAGTTTATAAATATTGATTTCAAAAATTTTTATTGATATTGATTTAATGTGTTATATGTTTATTTTTATATAATAGGTTGGACATCATCTCGTTTTAGTACTATAATTATGAAAAAGGATAATGTGAAAAATAACGAAGAACAAATTGTTTTATTGCAAAATGATGGTTGTCGATCACCTCAGGCCTATTTGTTAAGTCCAAGAGATCCAATTATTTTTTCTCCTTTAAGTCATGCCTTTTTTATCAGGTAATTGAACTTAAAACTAAGTATTTCTTTTTTTATAAATTTTATTTATAATCAATTAATTTTTATGATAAATTTTGAAGTATTTTAAAGGCGTTTCTTACTATATAAATATATTCTAAAAATCTTGATCAAATTTATTATTATAAATGGCAAAGGAAAAATTATTATTTTATTTTAAACATTGTTTATTAATTTTAAAAATATTCAATATTTATTTTACTATTTTAGAGCAGCATTATTTGAGGGTATGAAAAGCGGAGAAGAGATTAAGTTAAGTGTAAAACTTATAGCGTGTTTAGAAGCCAACGAATGTAATGCTCCTAGATGTGAAGATTTGCAAATTTCATCAAAATTATCTTTTAAATCTAGATTTAAAAGACATATTCATCATTTAAATCATCAAGCTAACTCTACATCAGAAATATCTTTTGCAATAATAATTCCAGATTTACAGAATAAACCCTATATTCAAACAAAAAACATTGCCGTATATACCATTTTAACATTATGTATCATCTTGATATGCATTATAATGTTGTTTCTTTTGAAAAAAATATATCATTTGAGATTTCAAATTGAAAAAAATACTGTACATTTACAAATATAAAATCAATAAAAGCTGAATATCAATATTTCAAAATTAATAATGTTACAAATTATAAACAATTTCAAATATATTTGAAATAAATATTTTATATATATATATATATATATATATATATATATATATATATATATATATTAACTTAATTACAAAAATAATTTATAAAGATTTTAAATTATAAATATATATTTTAAATAAAATAAAATTTATAAATGTATTAAATTTTAATTTAAAAAAAAAATTATAGTAAGTATAAGAGTATTTTTATTGATTGTAGTATTAATATACAAAAAATAAGTATTAAATTTCATAATGGAATGAAATAAAAATATGGTCGATATAAATTTTGTTATATTAGAAATCAGTTGGGCGTCGTCAGTTTGACGTTTTGTTTCAGTCTTCGTTTCATGAAGAACGTTTCTTATTAAATTGTAATTTTAATAATATCTTTCAAGATCGTTTTCAACACCGAATTATAAAGAGTATCACTAAAAATGAAGATATATTTATTGTTGAATTTTATACAATTTAAAAATCATTCACCAATAATAGGTGTAAACATGCAAGTTGCATCGATCTAGATAAAATATTACTACTGAAAAAAAAAATACAAATAATATGACATTGAATTTGAATCAATTATACACATTCATAAAAATGGACAGCATTGAAAATGCTCTATAATCAAATATTCCATAGAACTAAATTTGGACATTATTCATGCATCCTTACTTAAACAATTATACTAGTCAAAATCAAGGTTACTATGTTTTCATACATGAAGATAACTCTCCAACTGAAGTATCAGCTGAGTTTTCAGCTTCTGATATTGATGAAGGACTTGAATGGGATGAAGAGCTAGTCGATGAAGCTGATAGAGAAGACGATGATTGGGCTTCACTCTATAAGTATTGTATTTGATTTCAATCTATAATTGTTCTTTTTTTATGCATTAAATTGTTTTTTATCCATGTAAATATTCACTTCAGATGGTATGCTCAAATGCTTGAACAAACTGAAGAAATAGATACTTCTGGATCTTCGTTCAAAATAACATTTGATAAATTTGCGAAAAAACAAAAGAGTGCCGCTCATTATGCAGCTGAACAAGGACATGCTGGAGTACTAAGACTATTATTACAAACCAGTATAGTTTTATTTTATTCTATATATTTTATATTAATAGTTATAATTATTTTTAATCATTCAATAATTGATTTCTAAAATAAATCAACAATTATTTTTTTATTTATTTTCAGATGCTAAGATTGATTCCTGTGATATTGAGGGTTTTACTCCTCTTCATTTGGCTGTGAAATGTGGACAAACATCAGCAGTTAGAGTTTTATTAGATGCAGCTGCAGATCCAAATCGTTGTACTCTTAATACTGAACAATTCACTGCTTTACATATTGCAGCTGTTGCTGGTCATTTACATATTGTAAGTGAATATATGTATTTATACATATTTTAAATAGTTTTTTCTAATCATGTTTGAAAATGATTTTAGATAGAGTTATTATTATCAGCAGGAGCTATATTGGAATATAGAGATAGTATAGAAAGAACCTCACTTCAATTAGCTGCAATTGAAGGAAAGTTAGATGCAGTTGTCAGATTAGTACAAGCTGGTTCAAATGTAAATGTTGAAGATATACATGGTATAAACATATAATATTATTTATTATTTATTGAGTATAATATATATTTATTTATTTTTTATTTATATTTAGGAAATACTCCATTATGTGAAGCAGTTTTTCAAGGTTCATCTTGTATTGTAGAAACTTTATTGTCTGCTGGTGCAAGAATTCAACCTCATCATTGTTTACTTCATTATGCAATTGTTCATAAACAAGTACATAGTTAATATTTTAGATCTTTATCGTGGTACAAATTTACATAAACCTATTTATAGTATTCTAACTGGTTTTTTATATATTCAATTAAAAGTTTTGTCTCACAAAAAAAGTATTTTTATATAATACGACAAATATATCCTTTTAACATTTTTTTTGACATGTTTACTTATAAAAAAAATTAATCTATAAGAAAAAAAATCAAATTGGCGTATTCTTTCAGATAGATATAGTACAACTTTTATTAAAATATGGATCAAATGTCAACCTACGGGACAGCGATGGTGATACTCCTCTTTTGTTAGCTGCTAGATCGGGGGAAGTAAAATTAGTTAATATATTATTAAGTAATGGTAATTAAATTCTTATTTATTATTCGTGTATTTAAAATATACATATATTATTAACGATATTTGTTATGTTTGTAGGTGCCCTAGTAGATTATCCAAATAGTTTAACGGGTTCTACACCTTTGCACGAAGCTGTGAGTTGTTCCAAAGATTTTAAAACATTCGAGGGTATATTTTTATGTTTACAAGATTATCAAGTTGACCTAAACACTGTTTGTTTTTCTGGAGGCGATACGCCATTATTTAGAGCTATACTTTTAGAACGGTTCGCACCATTTTATTTATATGAATATTTATTACAGAAAAATTATATATAATATGTATAATATTTTTTTAGAGATGATATTGCCAAGTTACTAATCAAATATGGCGCAGATGTAAATTTGTGTTCATTACAACATTGCGTTATCGATAATCTAACATTAGCGATGGGTAGACACAGTATTTCGGTGGCAAGATTATTAGTTTTAGCTGGAGCTAATCCACCTCCAAGTTGGGAGCGGGTACCACGCCCTCTTACACATTTTGCAAGACTCGTACTACGAGCTAATTTACCATCTAAAACCCTTTATCGTTCAATTCAAACTCTTCCTTTGCCAACATTTCTCAAAGAGTTTTTAATGTTTAAAGATGAAGATTAAATAAAAATTATTTTATATCTAGTTATTACTGTTTATAAAACTGAAAATACATTTTTAAATTTTTACTTAAATTTGAATAGTAATCAAATCCATACTGAGGAACTATATTACAAAATGTAATGGAAAAAAATATACATGTATTGTTAGAAACTTTTATATATTATTTTTTTTATTTTAATATATATTAGAAGTTATATTTTATTTCTGAAATTGGAATTATGTGAAAATTATTATTTATTATTAATTTTACTTTTTTAAAAAAATTTACATTACTCAACATTCAGTCTTTTGTGATAAATTATAATTGAAAACAATATTTTTGCAGTCTTCAAATTTATATAATTAGTAAATTTACTTTATTTAAAAAAATACACTTTTTGTGTATTATTTCATTATGTTATCATATAATAGTATATGAACGGTTATCAGAGTAATGTCAATATATACAATTTTAAATATATATGAAATTTACGTGTAAATTGCACTTTCAACTGTTTAATACGAAATTAAATAATTCAATAGCACAAAAATAAAATAAAAACAACACACACGACAAGAATTATAAATATAAATATATTGAATAAATATAATTGTTTCAATTTTTTAATATTTATATTACTTATGTTGAATATATATATATATATATATATATATATATATATATATATATATATATATATATATATATATATATATATATATATATATATATATATATAATTGAAATATACGATTAAATAACAAAGAAATTGTAAATGATAAGTTTTCTAATTTAAATGAATTTGGTCATCGTTCATCTTTCTCATATTATATTAACTAAATTATTTTTTACTTGTTTTGTTGTTAAATTCTATATTCAAATTAATATAGAAAAAAAAAGACATTTTTTTTCGTTTATTTATTAGTATATAACAATAGTAAAATATATATTAGTAATTTATATTTTACTATTTTGATTATTAACGATGCAGATTTTTTATAAATTAACGTATTAAAAAATGGATTTTAAACTTATTTTTTACTTGTATCTTACAAATGTAGATCAATTTATATATCTCATTTAATTAAAATAACTTTAAAAAGGTAATTATCAAATTGGTATAGTTTAAATATATTTTAATCAACAATAAAAAAAGATGGGTGTTACATAATTTTTAAATATTTAGTGTTGATAAGTGTAAGGAATGTGATTATTTTATGTTAAATAAAGTTCTTTTGATTATATATATTAAAAACTATTAAAATTTTCGTATGCGCAGAGAATTAGCGTACCGATCTGTAATATTCGCGCGAAAATATTTTGAATTTGTTCCGTTTTATTATAGATCTCAATACATGAACGTTTACATATTTATGCGCTTTCGTCATGAATATTTTTATATAAAGTGGATAATGTTTATAAATAATTGATTATATAATAATACTATGTCATCGATATTTACGGCCTATATATAAAAGGATATTAGCGTTCGACAAAAATCTATAACGTTTTCTCAAAAATAAGATAACGAAAACGCGGAATGAAAAAACACTAATTTAAGAAATAATTAGAACGAAACTTAAGAATTCGTGAATTAAAATTATCCGCGTTCGTAATATCGACGCGCCGCAATCGGGTTATTTAACGCGTTGGCTGCTTCGCGCAATTTACGCGACTTTCCAACGACGCCAACGGCAATTCTATATTATGCGACGTATATTATGATAAAATTTTATTTGCGGCGGATAAGATAAGTCGTATCATTGTATATTTAACGAATTTTTCGCGATACGAGTTACCGCCGTGGACCGTTTAATAAAGCGATTAAAGGAAAGGAAACTTCGATCGACTCGTGCGATCGAATGACCGCTTATATTAAAGTTCACAACGGTGAAAAACTATAAAGCGGTTCAAAAAATTAGCATCGGAGCCTTTTATCAATATTCGCGTCATAAATTAAACGGTATTTATGCGAGCGAGAAATAAAAAAATATTTCGATTCCCGATTTTAGAATGAGATTATATAGTGAAACGTTCCGACGATGAGAATTCCGTTTCATCAAAAAAAAAAAGTTAAAATATTATATTTTCATTATATTAATAAAATCAATTTTTATCACGCGGAGCGTCAATTTCTTCGAACCGTCGTAAAAACGATCGCATTATTTTAGAATTTATCAGTATCGGTGACTTCCGTGGCGGTCGACGCGTCGATTATATAATTTTTTAAAGAATGGAAAATTAGAAAACGGGTCGATTTTTTCGAATCGAAACGTATACTAAAATTTATAACGATATTTTATAAAAACGGTAAAGGGGTTAAGGTCGTCGATCGTATCGTTTGTTTCGATCGCGCGAACGCGTTCGTCGGCATCGACGGCGACACCGTCGAGCCGGCTTTCGCGCTCGCCAGTGGCGCGCGTTCTACCGGTCGCGGTGCACGTGCGTTTGTCGCTCCCGAATCGCCGGCGAAGCGACGCGATGGCTTCCAAAAGCAAGAAGACCACTACGACGACGACGAGCAGCATGTCGGTGTCGTCGCTGCAATCGCCCCAGTCGTCGAGCACTCCGCGGCCGTCGAGCAGGCCTTCGTCGGCGTTGGGCGCTTCGGCGTCGGGACGCGCCTCTTCGCCGCTGAGTCCGACGCGGCTCTCTCGATTGCAGGAGAAGTCCGACCTGCAGAACCTGAACGATCGTCTCGCGGCGTACATCGACCGCGTCCGCCATCTCGAGGGCGAGAACTCGCGGCTGACCCGCGAGGTGCAGACTTCGCAGGAGACGGTCACCCGCGAGGTCTCCAACATCAAGAGCATGTACGAGCACGAACTGTCGGACGCGCGGCGTCTGCTCGACGAGACCGCGCGCGAGAAGGCCAAGCTCGAGATCGACAGCAAGCGTCTGCTCGAGGAGAACGACGATCTTCGGAAACGGTGAGCGAACGCTATGACGACGGTGACGTCACCGCGTCCTCGTGACGTCGTCCGATCCACCCTCGATTTGACGCCGACGCCGACACCTACGGTGACGTCACTTCCGCTCTTTCCTGGCGTCCGGCGTCTTTTTGAAGAACGGGCGAAAAGCTCGTTTTCGATTCCAAAATAAATGTCGGCCGTCGGCCGCGTTATACTTTTCCCCGCGTGGGCCGATAAAAATATACTCGGAAAGACTCTCTGTGGGTCGAAATAATGCACGCTTTTGCACATTTCTATTAATCGTCATTCTATTATGTCGATTCGAAACGATTAAAAAAGACGCTCAAAATCACTATAGACTCGTATGTTTTTTTTATTATTTTGAATGTCGTTAAAATAATATATTATTGCAGAAAAAAGATTAATCGAATACTTAAATCGGCAGTGGCAACTTTTAATTGTCGCGCGTATATAATTGCGTTCGTTTGACAAACTCGTTTTCGTTCAAATATTTATTTTCAAAATTCCTATGCGAACGAAATTATTATTCTATACGCAGTTTTATTATATCTAATTATTACCGTTTAACGTTTCGGTTTTTACAAAGTTTTTAATAATTTTAAAAAACGCTAAAACGATTGCGATCATCAGAAATAGTAATTGTACAAATGCGCTAATTAAAATCGTTTTCGATCTTGAGAATTCTTTAAATAATAATTATATTACGCACGTAAACAATATAAAAAATCTAAACGGACACTTATCGGAATGATCAAATTTCTATATATTTTTTTTTCGTTTTAAATTGCGAAAGATAAACTTTTAATCTTTAAAAATGTTTGCATTTAGCCGTTTTACATAAAAATACCGTACCAATTGTAAGTTTTAAATACTGTTTATTTTCTATTTAATTTCAAACTTGACACGGTTAAATTTAATGTTACCGTTTCGATTCTATCCGTGCCTGTAAAAATGATAAATAAACAAAGTTGTCGTTGGACAAATATTTATTACTACAATCCTTTCGGTAGAATCGTAAAAATTATAATACAAAATTATTCATTTAGTTAAATCATTTTTACTATTAATTAGGTAGTTAGCGTGAAATATGCTTTATTCAGTTTTCGTGTTGAAATTTTTTATTGACCTTGCTCGCGCATTCGAGATCAACCTTTGGCACGCGATCGGCTGTTTATCGCTGTAAGTCGTTTTTTGCAGCCGTTTACATGATTTTCAGGTCTACACGATTCGCTGAAAACCCGGCAATATCGATTTTTTACCGTGGCCTTCGTTTAATCGTTGACGTTCCTTAATTGTTATTTTTGTAAACGATTCTTATCGGTTGTAAAATAATATCTAGTTTTATTCCTGCTGTAAATAAACGCTCGTCGGTTCCGTAACAAACGTTAAGCCCGTTATACGTTTTATTAAGAGATTATAAATATTAGTTCAATATGAAAACATTGCGTTTCTATATTAATCTGTTTTTACAGAAAAAAAAATATATAAAATAGTCAACGCTATATTTGCTTCGTTCTGACAAAAATGAAGTCCGAAAGATGGACATAGATAGAATTAGCGACTAAATAAAAAAAATATTTTTATCAGTTAAGACTAAGAAAAATTTGTAACATTAATATTATTAAATATTTATTTCCGATCCTGCGAGCGACGGGTAAACGAGGTTCTAATATCATCACTGTCTATATTTAGAATGGTATCGTGTGAAAATTTGTTTAAATATTTATTGTCGACCTCGAATCGGTGTGAGAGTTGAGAGCACCTGTTTTGAGACGTTTTTCGTAAGCGAATATCGCGCACGTTGCGTCATCATTATTTTTAAATGTGCGCTTTTCAAACTGTCGGCGATTACGTCATCGACGCGACATCCTTCGAAAGTAGATTCATACTGCGATTCCTATTTTATTTCGTCTTTCCTAATTTAAATATATGTATTTATTATATTTTTTTATATAAAACTAATGAACAATTTTTCAATCGCTCGAAGTTTAATTATCTATATTATATATATATATATATATATATATATATATATATATATATGTGTGTGTGTGTGTGTGTGTGTGTGTGTGACTTAAAATAAAAAAGAATTCTTACGGGATGTGAGCATGTAAATATTAAAATATACGTGCACTTTCAAGTTTCCCGCCTTAAATCGATTAATAAGAGACTCACGGAAATCCGATCTTTATTATGTTTGAAAAATAATTTCATTAAAAAAAACTTCCCTCGCGTATTCACTTTTGTACTTTCAAAGTCGTTCTTTTGAAAATGACAAAATTCCTCTACGATTTCGTAGTTCGCGACCTTCGCACGTATTTCATATTTAAATATCGATCGATGTTAAGTTTTATTTCCACTTTCCATATGAGATGGCACATTGGGTACAAAAATACTGATTATCTAAACCAGTCGTATATAAATAGTCGTTCCCAGACTGTTTTCGGTCCTTTTTGTGATCAAACACAGTTATAGCATTTATGTTTTTAGAATACGTGTTCAATCTGTCCTAATTATATTTCTTCTATACTTTATATTTATTAAACTTAATTCTTTAAAAATATTTTAGATGAGAAACTTTAAAATAGTATTTTCTATTTTAATTTATAGCCGATAAAAAAATAATTTAAAACCACTGATTTAGACCCGAGTGGTTTTTTTTAAGTGGAAGACCTTAGATATTTCGACTAAGGTTAAATATACATATATGACATCACAGCTATAACTGACGCTACGTAAGTTTGACGACAAATCCACAATACTCGTGACTAATGTTTACATATTTATAAACATTATCGCTTGAAATATTTTTAATTTAAACCTGAAAAAAAATAGAACTAAAAAAATGGTAATGTTAATCATGTTAATTGTTAATCTCCATTCATATATATTTTTTTGGCTTTTAGTTTGTAATTCGTCACGGAGTATTAAATGTTTATAAAATTCGGAAATGCTTGTTGTATGGTTAAACAAAAATAAAAAAATAACGTAATATCTTACTTTTATTCCGTTGTGATTCTCTGTTTTAATTTAATTCACGTTTGTTGCATTATACGTAAGCATGAATAAATACTGTAAACTCACGCCCCTATTATTATTTCGTGTGACCTCACCCTTCTCTCAAATTTTGAATCAATTTTATTATTTATTATTTTACTAAACTGCATAATAAATATATGAAAGAAAAATTTAGAAATAAATAATTGCACTTTTTATGTACATTATTTATTATAAATATATCTTGTAGTTATCTGAATTCGCATTATTTACGAAACATTATTTGTTTATTTATTTATTTTTTGTTGATGTTTTGTTACAAGTTATGCTATGTTAAGTTTTTTTTTGTATTTGTATTGTTAGTTATTTAATTCTTTTATATTTATTTGAATAAAATCAATTGAAACACGTTATGATAACTTCAAATTTTTGAAAAAATCTTATTCTCTATGTTTAGGCTTCATACACAAACTATAATAGTATTTCCAATGTGAATTTTTATATATAAAAGAACCTTCCTATTAATTTTTGTTTCCATATTTGTCAAGATTGCTTTATAAACCTTGACATCAATTACTTCATTTACCTATAAAGCTGGTTAACATTGAACTTTTTATTTTAATCTTATATTTTTTTATTTTTTTTTTAGGTTGGATAAAAAAACTAAAGACCTTGTTAATGCTGAAAATTCATGCAGAGTGTTTGAAAATCGCGCTGCAGAACTTAATACAAAATATACTAGCGCTGTTGGTGACAGAAAGAAAGCGCAAGATGAAGCTGCGGTAATTTTTAAAATATTTAATAATATTTTAAAGAGGCTATAAATTTACATTAAATTATTCTGTTAATTTTTCAGGAACTTGCAAAAGAGTTGGAGAAACTTCGTAAACTTCTTGCTGACACTCGTAAAATACAAGAAGAAGAAACGCTTTGTCGTATTGATTTGGAGAACTCTTTACAAAGTGTACGTGAAGAATTATTGTTTAAAGATCAGGTATGTATTTTGTATGAAATTTTGAATTATTTTTATTATTATTTTTATTGTTATTTTTGTTGTTTTTTTTTTACATTAGATATACCAACAAGAGCTCACTGAGACCAGATCTCGTAGACAGGTTGAAATCAGTGAAATTGATGGTCGTTTAGCGCAGCAGTATGAAGCAAAATTGCAACAGTCATTACAAGAATTAAGAGAACAACAAGATGCACATATTCGCGCCAATCGTGAAGAGTTAGAAGGACGATATGACAGCAAAGTATATTAAAAATAAACAAGATTTTATTTTGTTCTATTTTAGTTATAGTCGTATTATATATTATACTTCTTTAGTTAAAGGCACTGCAAGCAGCAGCTAGTCGTAACAGTACCGCTACTGGCTTAGCTGTAGAAGAATTGAGAAGTGCTCGTATGCAAGTCGACGGACTCAATTTACGTATTTCTGAATTAGAGTCTCAAAATTCAGCTTTGAGTGTAAGTTCATTAATTCTGAAAATTAAATTATAATATTATTTTATAATTGATTTATTTATATTTAGAATCGTTGCCGTGATTTGGAAAAAACTCTTCAAAATGAGCGTGCACAACATGCAGCTGATTTAGCTCAATTAGAAGCTGAACTTGCTCGTTTAAGAGATAAAATGGCTGAGCAATTGGAGGAATATGCTCAATTGATGGATATCAAAACTTCTCTCGATTTGGAAATTGCCACATACCGTGCATTATTAGAAGGAGAAGAAGACAGGTATTAGGAGAATCATGTTATTTGTATGGATGGATGTGTGTGTATGTAAATATTTAAACATAGCTTTTGTTTTTTAGATTAAACCTTACTCCAGGTTCTCCATCTGAAACTATTCACAGTAAGATTACAGGAGTAAGACGTGCAACACCTGTACGTCTAGCTCGTAAACGTATGTTATTAGATGAAACTGAAGAGCGAAGTATTAGTGATTATTCTGTTACTAGTTCAGCAAAAGGCGAAATAGAAATTACTGAAGTTTGTCCAGATGGTTCATACATAAAATTACATAATAAGGGCAAAAAGGTTTGTATATAATTTAAATCGATTATATTGTTAATTTGCAAGCTAAAATAAAATTTGATATTATAGGAAGTTATTCTATCTGGTTGGCAAATTGTAAGGAGAGTTGGCGAATTGGAAACAATATTTAAATTCCACCGTTCTGTTAAATTAGAAGCTGGAGGCACCATAAATGTATGGTCAGAAGATTCTGGTCATGCACATGATCCCCCAACTCACATTGTTATGAAGAATCGCAAATGGATTGTTGGTGACAATATGACTACTGTCATATTAAATAACAATAACGAGGTTCGAATTGTATTTACTATCATTAAAATAGTAGTATTATTTGTTTTTTTAAAACTGATAATTATATTTCAAGATATTTTATAGCTTTCATAAATTAAAGAGTGTTACTTATTTGGTTTCTTTTTTATTTTGGTATTCGAATAAATTTATTAATAATTTATATATTTTTAGATAAATTTGTTATTTTATTTCAGGAAGTAGCAAAGTCTGAAAGAGTACGGGTACAAGTAAGCACAAGTGCACAGAGACATCGTGAAATGCAACATAAAATTCCTCGTCATGAGTACCTCGGTCAACATCAGGTGAATACCACATCTACGACGAGCGCGCGCCGCTTTTGGTGGTAGCACGTTATATCGTCTTCCCTCTTCATCCCTCACAACACCAATGAATATGGCCAAGACAATCCACCGACCTACAAAAAGACCAACCGGTAAGCCCCGGGGTCTACGTCCTATCGCTCGGTCTCACACTATCTGCTAATCAAAATATATACGTATATTTATATTCATATATGGCTTTTGGTGCTTTTTCTACTTCTTTAATAGCAGCTTTTTACAGTTCACTATTTTATGTGTTAACAAACACTGCTTTCACAAATGCGCATATTTTAATTACGTGTGTGTCTTCAAAATGCACCACGATACTGCTTTCTTATAAAAGAAAACCAATGAGTTTTTAGATTATAGCAGTATTACTCATTTCAAATCAGGTAAATATGGACATTGCAGGTTAAATAGCGCCAACTCATGGTGTATGTGTATGTAATAAATAACACTTGTTATGAATAGTACTTGCATGATATTTAACGTTTTAAATTACCTAAATTTATTTTTTTTATAATAATCAAAGATTAATTATACAGAACAATTAATGTAGTGATTGTTTAAAAATTTCAATAAAATTTTTTCGAATTTGCATTTGATTCTGATTTGATAACATTGTATTAACAGTTAATATAGGATTAATTTGAATCTTTTATTGTTAAAGTAATGAATTTGTATTAAAAGTGTTTCAAAAGTTTCTTGTAATACTAATTCATATTTAAGAATACAAAATAACTAGAACATAGAAATACCATATATATATTTTTACAATTCCTCGATTGCCAGCGAGTATTCTGAATATATATATATATATATATATATATATATATATATATATATATATGTGTGTGTGTGTGTGTGAGAAAGAGAGAGAGATATCAAATATATTTTGACTTAGTTCCATTTAAAATACTTGAAATTTTATAATTCTTATAAACCTTGTTTAGGTTTCTTATTTCTAATTTGAATACTCAATAGTGAAAACTGCCATCCATAATTATTATTTTTTTATATTTTAAATTCCACTTTTTTCTATTGATTTTTTTTTAGATTTCGTATTAAATCTTTTAAGTAAAAAAAGTAAGTTAGATTCAGTTTGAGGAAAAACTCTAAATTAAACAAACTCTAAAATTGAACAAATTATTTGATTATATTTTGAAATAGTTAATTGCATTTTTTGTTGTACAAAAATCATCACAAGATTATAAGTTTTATAATATAAAATTTATTTTAGGTAGCTGTGAGTTAAACGAGCAATCACTTCTTTTCATCCTTTCTATCCTAGCCTTAAATATTTATTTTTCTTTTTTTATTAACAATATTATATCATTATAAATATTTAAAACCAACACACTTATCTATATAAATATTTATGTATATTTTTGCACTTTAATGTTTACTAATTTTTATTAATAAGAAATTATAGGTTTTACATTTTTTTTTCAAGTTATTAATTAGATCTACACAAAATATGACTAGTCGTGAATTTTATTTAGAATCAAATTAATTTCTGATCGAAAATTATTATTTTTTTTAATAACAATAATTTTAATAATTCTAATCATTACTATAATATTCATAATTTAATAAATTGCGTAGATCTATTTTTTTATATACGATAAGTGTAAACATTTATTAGGAAATGATTATAGTTTTATCCATTGTTTATTTCGAGATAATATAACAATATTTTTTTTTCATGTTTCAGGGAGAACAATTTGATGAAAAGTGCAGTATTATGTAGTAATAATATTGCTGTCATAAGAATTACACATGCATTTTATCTTTTAGTGTATGTGTTGTGTAATGAATAATAAACTTGAAGCACGTTATTATATTAAAAAAAAGATAAATGTAAAATTTTTAACTTAAAAGATTTATATTTTCATAGTGATTAAAAACAGCACAAATTTATATATTGTGAAAATATTCCTCATTAGTGTCGGTTGGTTGGCCTATTTGAAATCCCATTTTATATTTTATTTCTCAAATTCAAAGGATTTATCTCATTTAAAGTGTCTGTGCTATTATGTTGCTTTTTTTATTTAAATATGATTAAATTATGAGGAAAACCCATAATTTATCATATAAATGTCGAATTTGTAACAACACACTTCACATTTTCTAAAGAAAAAAATTGATTCTCATAAATTTGGTAGGTATGAAAATGTTTGCATTTGAGTAATCTAATTAAATGATTTCATCAAAACTATTTTTTACACGTAAAAAATAGTTAAATACTTAAAAATAATCACAGTTCTATTTGCAAACATTTTTGCGTTTTGTTATTATTTTTAATCTTATACGAGTACCTTATGTAGTTAGTTTTTCTAACCTAATCTGTTTTTGTTTTTCGTAGGACAAATTGGCTTATTCATGTTCATTAGAATTTTGGTTTAAAAATTTCCAAATACCGTAATCTTGTTTTTTTTTGTAGATGTAATCGCTCTCTGATTTTTGAAATTCATTACTCTGGTCATTAAGTATTTTCATTAACTATAGTTTTATTAAAAATATTTTTATTTACTTATAAAATAATATACTATGAATAGATATTTTCTAATATATTAAAAACTGTCGAATTTTATGTTGTGTAGTATAGTGACCGTAATATTTGTTTTTCAATTTTAAATCATATTTGTTAACCAAAAAAATATTGAACTATCAATTGCAAAGATTATAAACGTTTAGAGGTACATACCATATATATCAAATATCGCCTAATCGAAGTGCAAAATTTATTATAAATAAGAACAATTGTAGACATTTTAGCCTTTAATCAACACAATTTTTGACGCAAATATATTTTTATTTGCATAATGATGCAGGTGCGGTAAACCTTATGGCGTGCGTAACAATGTTAAAATCAGATTATAATTTAAATAGAAATGGTGCTGAAAGAAGGCAAGTGCCGTTATTATTTTAAAGTAGTTTTCACTTGCAAACAGCTTAATTATAAAAATGTTTTAAAGATCGGCGCGCACGGTAAAAAAAAGGTTCACCGTTTCTGCAATATAACTTTTTATCTAGACACCCACACGAGTTCGCTTTTTTTTAATTGAATTATAAAAGTAATATTAATTTTGTATTAGAAGAGCAAAGATATCTAGGTTTAAAATATAAATAAAAAGATTGAATCTGTTTATTTTTGTCTTGTAGTTGATAAGTTTTACTTCAAAACGAAATAATTTTTTTTTAAGAATTACTAATAACATTCATATATTGAATGCGTCGATGTAAGGAAATCGTTGCTTTATTTTAAATTTAAAATGATAAAATATACGAATTAACAATTATATATTATAAAATATTTTTCTAATGATTTATTTTCTAGTTATCATTTGGACTTTTATTATAAAAAATATTATTTGTACGTCATATTTTATGAGTGAAAAGAGTTTAATCGCTGAATGAATTATAAAAAAAATACGAAATGTATACATACGTCTTTTAAATCGAATCGTAAATTAATGAGCGAAGACGGTAATC
Organism: Leptonema lineaticorne; assembly: GCA_024500535.1. Taxonomy (NCBI): domain Eukaryota; kingdom Metazoa; phylum Arthropoda; class Insecta; order Trichoptera; family Hydropsychidae; genus Leptonema; species Leptonema lineaticorne. Next base: position 2,903,357 of record JANIJI010000006.1, on the reverse strand, counting down.
GTTCTCGTAAACTCTGATCACTTTCAAAGTTGTATTACATAATTATTTCTATGTAAAGAAAGTAATGTATTTCTTTATTAAAACTGTTCTTATCACGAAGAGTGTTTTTATTATGATCCTTGTTATCTTCTCGCGCAAATGTTTTTCTAATGAACATTTTTATAAATATATTATATATTTATGCATATTTGATATTAAAGAAACTTTTGTATTTATTAGAAAAAAACTGCTATAAAATGAAAAACTAGTTTAATATATTTTTATCAATTGAAATAAATCATGTTTTTTTGAATTACTAAAAATTTCACACATTAATTATTATGAAAATTTATATTCAGAAACGTCAAGTTTATTTTCTTAAAGAAAACATAATAAAATGGAGTGTTTAATAAAAACTCAGCTTATTTAATACCAAATCAAAAATTCAAATTGATAGGTAGCGTGATATGTGTTTTGAAATATTTAAATATAAATATTTTTTGACGTTACAATACATTTCAAAGATCCATTACAAATATATAAAATAGAAATCATCTTAAAGTACGACTTGGAAAAAATATATAAAGCTCGACTGTACTACGATTCAGAAGGTAGGTTGAATATTTTATTTTTTTTTTTACTGAAATTTATTAAAATAAAAAATATATAGCGTACATTTTTATAGACAATAAAATGGAATTTGAATTAAAATATTAGAAAACAGCATACACACAAGTCATATATCCGCCAGTTTATTATTTCCGTTTGTCATAATAGTCACAATATTCGACCATTAACTTTCGCGTTGTTCGTTTTTATTTCATGAAAATTTCTAATTAAAGTAGTTTGATTAAAAATTTAAAAATATAATATGTCTATATAAATATTTTAAAATGTGTAAGTGTTCGTAATAAATTAATAATAAATTTTATGATTTTAGTTTTTTACAATTATTTTTGTGTTCTGAAAATTATAATTTTAAATTGTTGATGAATAATATTTTATTTTAAACTCGGTTTTTAGTTAATTATTATAAAATGTACATTCAAATCATAAAAACATAGTATAAAAAAAAAGTTTATTTCAGTTTTAATAAATATTACATAAATTGTGTAAATCTTAAAAATTGTCAATTGTAAAATAATAAAACTAGTATAAAAAGCATTAAAAATTAGATTTAACCTAAAATTGTAGAATTTTCAACACAAAATTTATTGATAAAAAAATCAAGTCTTAAAACATCAAATTCAAAAGCCGGAATACGTGCGTTGAGGAATTTTCGAAAATGGTACATTCTAGAAAATAACGTCAGTCTTCACGTACAGTCGAATGTAATTTTCAGTGTTTAATAAACATATGTAAGCTTTGGAGTATTAATATATATATATATATATATATATATATATATATATATATATATATATATATATATATATATATATATATATATATATATATATATATGGATGATTTTTAATAATTAGTACTGTTATGATCAAATGTTTGTACCACTATTAATTAAATACTCGTTAAATGATATATGAACAATATTACATATAAAATAATGTATTGTAAGGGTATATATTAAAATAATGCAGTTTAAAAAACAATGAAAAAAATAAATAATCAAAAACGATATTAATTTCTTAATAATAATTTTCAATAATATAATATTGAGTAATTTTATAATTTTTGATATGTAAGAAAAAAAATTCATTCGATTTTCATCTGACAATACAATTTTATAAAAAAAAATGGTATGTAAAGTATGTCTTATAAATTAAATTGTTTAATGAAATACACGTTTCGGTATAAAATATTATTTATACATGTAATTATGTAATAAAATTTGCTTCTAAAAGTATATTTTATTTTTTAAATTGAACAAATTACGCAGAAATTATTTCCAAAATAATTTAATAAAGCGATTTCTATGCAAATACATGTATGTACTATAGTAAAAAAAAAATACTGAAAATAATTTGGTCCAATTTTGTTTCAACTCGTATGTCGAAAGTATATATAATCCAAACATATATAAATTAAAATAAAAAAAATACAATTTATATATTAGAAAAATAATTTAAATTTAATATCAGCAACTATTTGGTTTGTTGTGAGATCTGCAATGTTTCAAATTATAGCTACATAAAAGATTCACAACTTTATAAATTAAATTAGTAGATATTAATAAAAAAAAGTTTAATATACTAAGTAAATTTAAATCAGTAATATAACAATACATAAGGATTAATCTCATAAATATCAAATTCTCTACGAATTAGTTAACATTATATATTCAATGCTATGTTTCGTCAACAAAAAATGTCATTTGTTAACTAATATAGGATAATAAATAAATATTATTAGTAACAAAGCGAACGTTTGGTAAAAAAAAAGAACTGTCTCATTCTGCATATACAGTTGACCGAGGTATCCAAAATTCGATTGTCGAAGAATCACCACTCACAGCTAAGGCATTATCTGCATAATTTAACTGAAATAAAAAATACTTTGTATGTATATATATATATATATATATATATATATATATATATATATATATATATATATATATATATATATATATATATATATACATATCATAAGTTAATAAAATATATAAATCTTACAGTAGTCAATTCTTTAGAACTACTTTTTATATTGGCAACCACATTGAAAGGTTCAGATGGATTCATCACTTGTATACGACCATCTTGACAGCATAAAAATATAGCACCAAGTCCTGTTGATAGTCCATTGATTCTCTGTGTTCTATTTGCAGGTGAACATAATGGAAGAGATATCATAGATTTAAAATTATTCATGTCGATACCATATAATGTTCCCAAAGTATCTCCTGCCAATAGTAAACCCGGAATGAGATCATCATTTCCGGCAAGCGTAAGAGGAAATAGATTCTCTGTCTTCGAGTCTATAATTCCTCTTTGTATTACTTCATGTGTTCGCAGATCTAATGATGATATTGTACGATCCTCTGAATTGGTGAATATAATATTGCTTCCGGGCGATTTTGGGACAACATTTAAAACAGAACGTTTGTGTTTTTGCAATAGCGCTATTGGTTTTTCTCCAATCCTGGAATCCAAAATGGCTATATATGGTGAAAATAGACCGGCTACAGCCACGTGTTCATCAATACAAGCTACACATAATACTGAAATTGGACATCTGCAACAAGTAAAGTTACTACTGAGAACAAAACTCTTTCAAACAAATATCAAATTCTTTCAAATATTACTTAAATGACTGAGTACAAGTGAATCCGTTGTGTATATCCCATATTTTTACAGAATTATCCCAAGAAGCCGAAAATACAATGTTTGAAGTGGACGATGGAGTAGACAAACCAAAAATCCAACCGTTATGTGCATTAGAAGATTCAACTTTTGGTTTAATATTACTAATGACAGTTGATTTATCATCATTTTTATGTTCTTTTACTATCTCTCTCAAATTCCATCCTAAAATCGATCTATCACGACTGCCCGATAAGCAGAGCTCTCCACCCTTAAATATATTAAGAATAATAGAATTACATAAACTTGCGTACAAATTTATTTTTTCAATTTTAAAATTAACTATAAATTTTATGATATTTAAAAATAAATAAAAGTGCTATATAAATATTTATAATACTAATAATTAATTCAATATTTAATTACAAAAAAAAAACAGTAAATACTTGCATTTTTTATTAGTAAACAATCAACCGGAGCAACGTGTGCTGATTTCGATATAAAGTGATATGCATTTGAATCAACATCCTTCCATATGTTATTTATTTTACAAATATTAACACATTCACTACGCCAATCGACATCATCATTTTCACGAAATATTGGATATTTTTTACCAGGTATTTCCTTGTATAGCCAATATCGCCATAACTTTGCATCATTAAGAATATTTTGGAATCGTTTACAAACGCAAGGAAGTGTAGAACTAACAAATTCTAATTCTAAGAAACTACATATCTTGAAAAAAATCTAAAACAAAAAAATATAAACACGTATATATATATATATATATATATATATATATATATATATATATATATATATATATATATGTGTGTGTGTGTGTGTGTGTGTGTGTGTGTGTGTGTGTGTGTATGTGTGTGTGTGTGTGTATGTGTGTAACTGCGTTATGTAAAAATTGCTGAAAAGAATTACTTCAACAGGTAAGTCTGACAAAAGAAACTCATCGTTAAGTAATATTTTTTCTTCATCTGATTTCTCAATTTCGTCTTCCGATAGAGAACATTCTTCTAATTTTGATGTAACGGTATTGATTAAATCAGATGACATTCTAAAAATAAAAAATAACTTAATTATCTAAATATTAACTTTTATTTATTTTTAATACAAAAATATTTGTTCACAAAAAAAGGAAATTAAATTACATAAAGAAATAGGCCTAAAATTGATATTTATTAGTAATTTACTATTGTATTTAAATATCAAAAAGTGCATTATTTACTTAAAATTCATTACATATTAACTTTTGAAACTTTTCATTGAAAATTAAATAGTTACTGAAGTGAAACCTCTTATAATTTTTCAATCTATTTTAAATAGATTTACTGATATACTATAAAAACGTATATGTATTTAAAAAAATATAATTATTTGTATTTATATAAAAAGATGTACAATTTTATATATAATAAAAATGCAGCATTCTTTCAAATTCTTCAGAAATAAATAATGCAACTAAACGTTAGATATAGTGCTGGCGAACAGGTTCAGTAAAAAATCTTCATAGATCTTTGCTCAAACTGTACTATCGTATCGCTTAATTTAATTTAATATATTAATAAATAAATACTTATTAATGTTATAAAAACAATGGTATAAAATATACAAAGTCATATTTATGGTTAAAAAAAAGATTATAAAAATGTAATAATAAATATCGTTTAAAATATAAATTGTACATTTATGGTCTGATGATTGGCGTGTTTTCGTATAAAGTCACGTTTTTAAAATCGTTTAAACAAATATTAAATATAGACAAACGTGTGACGTACATTTCAAATGACCATAGAATAAAATAACATATAAAATTGTATCAGATTAGTTTTCTATGCACAAAAAACAATGAGAAAACAAAAGCCAGCTGACAACTGTCATGTAAGTCGCAACTGTGATGACAATCGCTATTTTAATTCTGAGCATAAAACCAGAATTTTAGACCATTATCGATAGCGGTATTGCGCTTTAAAAATTATCAATTATAAATTAAAAGAAACGATAATTATTATTCATAAATGTGAATTAATTATTATTAATTTATATCGAATAAGTAAAACGTCGATCTATAATTTATTAAATTTAAAATTATAAATACGATTAATTAATATCGACTTTTATTAATTGACTGTAATAAATTTAAAATTGTTTCTTATTTATTAAAATAATTTTCAATATATAAAAATATATTCATAATTAATATGCATTTAATTTTGTAAAAAAAAAAATATAAAGTTTTTTATAAATATTTTTAATTTATAATGTTAATTAAATCGTCTAATGAAATTCCTATAAGTTTGGCATTAAGTGCTTTTAAAACTGGATTACCCAGCATTTCTGATATAATTTCAGAATTTTTATTTATATATTCCGGTCCAAATTGGGAAATTATCTCATTTATTTCTTCTGTAACAATTTGTCCTCCCCATGTTCCTGTTAAATGGGACTAAAAATATATAAAATATGTTTAGTGTATATATGCATATAACAATATAGGTAATTATATATATATATATATATATATATATATATATATATATATATATATATATATATATATATATATATATATAATTATTATTAATTACAGTCAAACTATCCAAATTAATTACTAAATGTAAATCCTCTAAATAAATTTCATTTGATTTTTCTATTACTTTAGAAGTGCCAGAAATATGAAGATTCTTTGCTTCAAATCTAAAATAATTGTAATACAATTAATAGTACATTAAAATGCATATATAAAGATTAATTTCAACATAAATTACAACTTTTTTTAGGAAAAATACAAAATATTTGTTCAAATGAAATTCTTACTCTACGGAACCCGCTCCTGATAATAACGTTCCATCATATAATGAACCTCTTAATAAATAATTATCTAAATATAAACACATATTTATGACAATATATTTTACATTAGTCATTTTTAAGATTAAAATCAAATTACTTACCTATATGCATTTTAAAAGCTGGAAAGGTAAAATTAAATATTATTTGATGAGATAATGTTGAATATTCCATATTGTTAAAGATAAAACTACCCAACCCATTCATTATAATACCTCTCGAATTAATATCAATTCTAGAATTTCACAAATTATTATTAAATATTCTATATTTCAACTTTATAAGTTAATATAAAATTTTACACAATCGACGAAGAAGAATATATTTCATTAAAATAATTTATTTTCCATGGATCTTTAACTGGGATGCCTCTATTTTCATCTCCATTTAATATTAAATATCTGAAATCTTCAAGTATTTGATTGAAAGTTTCACTGATTCTGCGTTCATTGTTATAATTTGCTTCTAAAATGAAGTAAACATTAAAAAAAAATATTAAAAATAATCAGAAAGCAAAATTATAAAGTTCATATTTTTACCAAAAAATCCACCCGATACTACTGTACTAATTAATAATAATACAAGAAAAATACTCATTTTTAAAAGCAGCTTTGAATTTTTCCTTAATAAAAGAGATGTGAACAAGTGAAAGAGAATGTTAATTGTGTTGTATTTTATATAATTTGTTTATCTGAATTATTATAATATCTGAATCGGAAAATTCAGATATTACATACAATCGAATCTCTTCAATCATTTTTTTACGATTGTATTGTTATATTAAATTTGAAGCATTTAATTACATTGTATATAATAATTATATTATATATGAATATAATATTTATACATAGATAATTAATACGATTCGTGTTAATTATTATAGAAAAGTGTTTTAAAATATATATTTAATATTTATTTAAAATATTAATGTATTATCCTTTAATAAAAAGTTTACTTTTAAAATATTTGTATATAATATAAAATATTATTTAATAAAAAATGAAAGACGGAAATCTATTTAATATATTTTATTTTTCTATTAAATATAACATCCATATATTTATTATCACTGTGATATGTATACATGTTTATGACAAAATATCTTTTAATTCATCTAACGTCATTCCTTCAAGAACATTATTGAGTGTTCCCAAAACAGTTTCAGAAATCAATTCTGAAACGACATCTGAGTAATAATTAATAAATTCTGGTCCAATATCTTCAATTATTGCATTAATAACATCATCTATATCTCCTCCTCCGAGCATTCCTGTGATTCCAGACTGAAATACAAAACTTAGTCAATATGTTTTTGAATAAACAACGTATGATGAGAGTCAATTGAATCATATTTACTTTCAAACTATCAAGCGTAAAAACTACATGCAAATCTGTTAAATAAACTCCACCAGGTCCTTCAGCTACACTGCTAGTACCAGTAAAACGGAAGTTTTCGACCTCAAAACTAAAGTAATATTTTATATAATAACAAATTAAATCAAATAATAATAATAATATATACTAACTTTGCTTCTCCATTTCCATATATAGGTAAAGCGCCAAAGATCAATCCTCTAAGACTGTATTTGTCTATAAAAATTCATTGGATTTCAAAGTTTAACTTTAAATTATGTAAATAAATTTATTATAAATTACCTGCATGCATTTTAAGCAGCGGAATTGCAAAATCATATTGAAGTTGATTAGACGTTGATAAATCCATGTCATAAAATTCAAAATCTTTTATACCAGTCAATGTAATATCGTTTGCAGTTATACTTATACTACAATTAAATTCATGTAAATAATAATAATAGTATTATAAAATTATGTTTTTTCTGGAAAATGTTTTTACGTTATTTCTGGAGACTCAAATCTAAAACTATATTCATCTATTAGCCATGGATCCATAACTGGAATGTCTCTGCTTTCATCTCCATTTATGATTAAGCTTCTTAAACGTTCAAGAATTTCAGCGAATGTATCACTTACTTTCCGTTGATGTTTGTGATTAGAGATTATTTCTATATATATAATGAAAAATAAAAATTTAAATTAATCATTTCCTACTTCAAATACAATAAATAATAAATGTAAAACAAATAATTCATTGTATAAAAAATGAAATTTGTAATATTAAGATAAATTGAAATAAAAAATACATTTAAATGACTTCATAGATTTACTTATGAAAAAAAAATCTAATTATCTTATAAGCACAGCCATCTCGAAAATGAAAAAAAAACATAAAGAAATAAATTTTATTCACCATTTAATGGAATAGAGAACACTCCACCAATGAATAAAAATAATAGGAAAAGTTTCATTTTAAATTTGAGAGAACAAAAATGAAACGACGAACGGAAGAACGAAAACAGTAATAATGAAAAGATCTAATAGTTTGTTTTTATACATCTCGTGTATTGATTCATACACATATACATATAACAATTTAATATAATTGATAATATCAATCCGTGAAAAGATAAAATTTTATAAATTAAACAAATATTCTAAATTATGAAACGTCGTGTCTAATCGATTTCATTTTAAAATTAATAACCGAATATAATTTTAGCTTTCATTAAATATCAAGTATTCGATTTAGTTATATTCTAGTGATAAAAAAATATATAATATTGGTTACATTAAAAACATTTTTTTTTTTGAATTAAAAAATAGAAGATAAAGTTTTAGGTTTTTCGACATATAACATCAATAATTAATTACAGATGAAAAAAAACGTATTTGATATTATTATCTTTTTTTTAACGTAATCGTTTAATATCTAATTAATCAATCGTATAAAAATAAAACAATAAAATAAGATTATTTTATATTTTTAAATTGATTTTATTAAAAAAAAACAACAATAGATTTTTACGTATATTCATAACTTATCTTGATTTTAATCATTAAACTGATTAATCAACAACAAGTTCAAAGTCGTAAATTATATTATGAAAATAGTATACATATATACAGTGATTAGTAATTGAAATACATTGCATAAACTTATACAAAATAAATTGAAATCTTCAATATGGTTTTCTAGAATTAATTATCTAAAAGAATGAGAATGTTGAAAAGCGTATAAAGTAGAATTTTAGAATTAAGCATTTTGGAAGACGTATATGTAAATGAAGTGTTAATATTGTGATATATGTGATGACAAAATATGTTATTATCGAAAAGTGGGTTTTTCTATGTCTGATTTATACAAGTTCATACTATTATTTGTAATGACCAAAAAGGTTTATTTGAATTGAAATTTATTTTAAAAGAAAATTTTGATTTTTTTTTAATAACTAGAGAAACATATTGTATATATGAAATATATAGAAATATATTGAAGTATATAGAAATTGAAATATAGAAATATTGAAGTATATAGAAATATATTGTATATATGAAAGAAAATGTTTACATGTTTCAAAATTAGGACATGTATATTGGACGACTATTTGCATATTTAATATATGTAAAAATTTATTGGTGAGCAGTTGATGAATTACTAAATTCTTGGCATCAGTTTTGATACACCACAGAAACATATAATTATTTAATTGAAACAAATCACGTTAAATTTTCCGGATATAGAAAAAGCCACTAGTTCAGCAATTCATAAGATGAGGTGTTTTAATGGATGGGTTAATAAACACAAAACGTAGATATAAAAATTAATTATCAGAAACAAACTATTTGAAAGTGTATTTAACAAAAAAGGTTATATAAATTAAATAGGCGTAGTATAAAAAAAAACTATGTTTATGTTGTGTTAAATAAGTGGTACATATCTTGTGTAAGATTGTAAACTTAATATGTATTCAAATTTTAGATTTTTTATAGTATATCTATCAAAAGAAACAATCAAGTCTTGAAATTCATATATATATATATATATATATATATATATATATATATATATATATATATATACAGTTTTAACATACAATCATTTAAACAGATTTTAATAAATATTCACTTTCATTTATAATACATATATTCAGTTAGTATAATTTTATTAGTTGAATTAGAAAAAAAAACTAGGTTTATATACTAAGTAAATTTTAAATACCAGTGATAAAACAGAATTAAATGATTGATCATATTTACAACTGACTCTTTACGAATTTATTAACATTTTATATGTTCAATTTTCTGTTTCGTCAACAAGAAAATAATTTATTAATCAAGATAATAAATATATATTATTAGTAACAAAAATTGTCTTATTCTGAATAATCATTTGATCGCGGTATCCAAAATTCAATTGTCGAATTATCACCACTCACAGCTAAGGCACTACCTGCATAAGTTAACTGAAATGAAAAAAGAACTTCCTTAATGCATATTATATTTAATATTTTAATTTATGTTATTGAATATATATATATATAAAATTTACAGTGTGTATGTATCTAGAAAAACAATTAATGTTAGCGATCACATTGAAAGGTTTAGATGGATTCATCACTTGTATAAGACCATCTTGATAGCATGAAAATATAACACCAAGTCCTGTAGATAATCCGCAGATTTTCTGATTTATATCGTTAACTGTGCATATTGGACGTGACGTTATATATTGAAAATTATCCATATTGATACCGTATAATGTTCCTAATGTATCTCCAGCTAATAGTAAACGTGGTATTAACGTATTGTTTCCAGCGAGCATAAGAGAACACGACGTAGTCGTATCTGAAGATATAGTTTTTCTTCGTATTATTTTTCTTGTACGAAGATCTATTGCCTTTATTGTATTATCGTCCGAACTGCTGAAGATTATATTGCTTCCAGGCGATTTTGGCAATATATTTAAAACAGAGCCTTTGTGTTTTTTTATTACTGCCACCGGTTTTTCGTCAGATCTAGTATCTAAAATAGCCATTTTTGATGAAAAAAGACCAGCTATTGCCACGTTTTCATCAATACAAGCCATACATAACACTCGAGATTTACATCTACAATAAAAAAAAGTGTATAATTAAAACAAAATCCGATTGAATATATATGATTTTAACTCTTTAAATTTTACGCGAATCCGTGTGTCCAAGAAAAATTGTTTGATATATCCCAAACTCTAACGATTTTATCACAGGCAGACCACAGCATGTTTGAATAGGACGATGGGGTTGATAAACAGTACACTTCACTAACATGTGCATTTTCTTTTTTATAATGATACTTTATTCCACTAATGATAGCTGATGTATCATTTTTATGTTCTTTTACTATTTCTTTTAAATTCCATCCTAATATTGATCTATCACGACTGCCCGATAAACAATACTCTCCACCCTTAAATAAATTAAATATGATATATGTAAATAGATTTACATTAAATATATATATATATATATATATATATATATATATATATATATATATATATATATATATATATATATATATATATATATATATATATATATATATATATATATATATATATATATATATGCGTATATTAATTTATTCAATTTTAAAACGATGATTTTTATGATGTTCCTTAAAAACAAATATTACAATATAAAAAATCATGTGACATAAATTAATTATAACTACATTAAAGTTCTGAATACGAGAACATGTTCAATAATTCACTTATATTTGTTTAAAGAAAATAATTTACATTAAAATTACTTACATTTTTCATTAATAAACATCTAATTGAACTTCTATGTCCTGTCTGAGCTATAAAGTGATATACATTAGAATTAACATTTTGCCATATGCTATTTACTTTATTAATATTAATATAGTCTAAGCGCCAATTAATTTTTTCATTATTTTTTTGAAATATTGGATATTTTTTACCACGTATCTCTTTTAATAACCAATATCGTCATAAGTTTGGATCATTAAAAATATTTTGAAATTGTTTACAAATGCGCGGAAATGTATAACTAATGAATTCTGCTTCTAAAAAGCTGCATATCTTGAAAATAATCTAAATTTAAACAAAAAAAATATATACATATCTTTATAAAATAAATCAATATAAACGATAAAATAAATACTTCAAGTGGTAAATCTGCCAGAAGAAATTTATCATTAACTGATATCATTTCTTCATTTGATTTTTCAGGTGTATCTTTTGAATATAAACTTTCTTCTTGTTCCGGTGAAACAATATTCATTAAATCAGATGACATTCTGAAAATAAAAAAATAACATGTTATTTTTCAATATTGCATACTTATTTTATCAGGCATCTCTGTAAGAGTTGTTTTCTTTTTTTAGTTGAAAGACTCAATTTTTTGGAGTAAAGAAAATTTGCCAATCTACTGTATTAAATTAATAGTTGACGAATTAATAAATCATCAATTATGTTTCAGATATTAAACTTCCACAAAAGAATTACATGATATTTTATCAAACACGTATACTACTTTAGTCATCATAATTATACAAATTTACATTTTCAATTATAATAAAAAAATATATAATAACGGAAACAAAACAAGAAATAAAATATATATATATATATATATATATATATATATATATATATATATATATATATATATATATATATATATATATATATGTATATATAGACGAAAAATTGATATCTAATGTTAAATCTAAAATATTACAGTTATCAATTTGAATTATACATTGTAGTTTTATGTTTGCATTTATGATATAAAAATTCATTATTGTAATTACAATTGTAACAATTATTATTTATCACTTAACGGAATAAAGTAAATAATGAATAAAAAAATACATAAAAATTTGTCTTGGAAATTGTTTAAATATAATACATAGATAAATAATGGACGTACATTTTAGGAAAATTAAAAAAAAATACTAGATTTTTTTCTGAACAGAAACGATGATAAACAAGAACTGATCGACAATTGTCGTATAAACCGCCACTATAATAACAGTCGGTAATCAGTTTGTAACATAAAAATATAATTTCCGACCATTAACTTTATCTTTTCAATTTGACTCTTAATTTATTCTAAATTTTTATTATTTTATTTTATCTCAATATATATATATATATATATATATATATATATATATATATATATATATATATTGATAATAACATTTCTTTTTATTAATATTCATTTTGATAATATTATATTTTCTGTTAATTATTTCTATACGCTTTTATTTATCGGCAAATTATTAAAACGATTAATAATTTTATATTATTATTTTTAATAGATGGAATTCATTTTTATTTAATATTATATGATTTTTATTCTGAATTCAAATAATTGTTTCATTTTATATAAATTAAAAACAAAACAAATTATTTTTTTACATTAGAAATATGTTATTTATATTTTCAATATAAATTTATCTTCCAGAATTAATAATTTGTTTTTTTAATCTGAATTTTATTTTATTTTTTTGAACAATTTTAGAAATGTCACTTTTAATTTTATTTCTAGCCGTATTACTCGATAAAATTACAAACGTATAAAGTTTTTTTTTTAAATATTTATAATTTTGTTGACAGTATTCTAGAATACTTTATGTCTTTTCTATCAACAGTTAACTTTTTTTTTTCAAACATCTGAAAAACGACACGTTTACGTCATGTTAACGGAGAAATGTGTCACAACAGTAGAAATATTTCAGATTTTTTTTTTCTGTAAAATCTTTAACATGGATTGATTTATTATCTTTGACTATGTTATGTAGTTTTAAAATTCACTAAACGCTCTTGTATATTCTTATATTCATACAGGGTTGACGCAAGGGTTATTTTTATTGTATATTAAGCCCTTACGAATTGTTCAAAATTTTTCACTTACATAAGGTATATATGGTGTTTAAAATAATTTTAAATTTATTTTTTTTATTTCACATTTATTATATTACATATTGTATATATTCAGATAGAAAAAAATATCATTTTGACTTAATTCATATTTGTATTAATTTTTAAATGCCTAACATTTTTGTTTGAGAATCTCTGCTTTCAAATAAAAATTAACATAAACAACTGAAAGCGCACTGATGAAATAATTATCGTGCTAAAATGAGGATATAATTGATGCAATTTCATCATCAATGAACCATTGTATGATTGAAAATATGCTTGAAATTCGTTCGCGAACTTTGTTCATTGTTCTTGCCGTGAATTGATATAGAAATGTTTTATTTATTTTTTTATTAACAATATGTATTCGAGAGCGTTGAATTTAATTAATGACAATTTGGAAACTATACAAAAATTTTAATTTTAATAATAAAAATGATATAATCTTATTTAATACATACATACATATATATATATATATATATATATATATATATATATATATATATATATATATATATATATATATATATGATATTAGCCTAGAACAAATGTGTGTAATTTATTAACCTTAAAATGTTAAAAAAAAATTTTAGGTGATTTTTTTTTAAATAAATTAAATCGTCTTTTCATAAACAGTCATTTTTTACATAATTACACGCGTATATACAACGTCAACAATGCGTATTTATTATATTATTTCAGTTGAAACGTCGTCACGAATTCCTGAAATATCGTCTTTCAGGAGGAACGTGTTTAGAACTAAAAAAAAAGTAAAAAAAAGATGTATAAAGATTTGTCTTTCTACCTTTATATATATATATATATTCTATTTATTTATTAATGTGGAGGAACTCCGACGACATATGTTATACAAAACGGCGATTGTCGACTAAGTCGTTAATCATTTTCAAATATCAGAAAATAGAAAGCTTGTAAACCTCTTAATATTATTTTTTTATATCTTAATTTTTTAAAGATTTAAAAAAAAAATATATATATATATATATACAACTTAATATATATATGTAAAATGCACAAAATAATAATAATACACTTGCTTATGAATATTTTAAATATGATTGATAAATTCATACGACTGTATAGTTTTTATGAACTAGTTATTTTTTTTTATCGGGTAGACTTACTAATATTATTTTCAATCGTTAGATATTAATATATATAAATACTATTAATTTATATACGAAATCGACAATTTACTTAATAAATATTCCACTAATTATAATTAAATATATTTAACATATTTATAATGTAATCATTTTTTTTTTGAATTAATTTCCAAGGAGTTCACGCAGTTCTCATTGAATACTTCTTCATTATAATAATGAAGAACATTTTATATTATAAAATAAAGTTGCGATGATATGGCTCTGAATCGAAACGTATTCGCATTCGGTGGATATTTAAAATTTTCTAGGCGTTTAACAGAATCACAAAAAAAAAAGAAAAGATACTAGTATAGTGTCGTTTAAATGACATGTGTTCTTTCGAAAATACAAAGCGAAACCCACAAATAAACACTCATATATGAGTACATATAATATATATATATATATATATATATATATATATATATATATATATATACAGAAAAAAAAATTAGGCAAAAATATGCGACTTATGCATGTTTCCGTGTATCTTTTTCATGCTTTCTACCGTATTTATAATTAAATCTTTCCGTTTTTATTACATGTTTCCGTTGTTCGATATTTCATCTATTGTACGCCGTGCGCTCGTATTCCGGTCAAGACGAAGATAATTAAGTATCGAATTCCTGAAATATGAATCTGTTTTCAGTGATTGGATCGGCTCGGTCACCTTTGGATAACTTGTTAGATAACAGAAAAGTGTCATCGGATACGTATTTAATCAAAATATTCGATTTGTTCTTTGTTTTTTTTTCTTCTTTTAATAATAAGAAAATGATATATTTATTTATTATATTACGATTTGTATAATCGTAATATTTATAATATATATATTTTTTAATATCATATTATATACATCATAGTTAATTTTGCTATGATTATTTTAATTAACAAGTATTGAAAATTATCTAAAAAAAATAATAATTTTCACTTTTATTGATCGATATTTTTAATATTTTTTTTTTAATTCTAGATTTATTTTTTTAACGTTCAATAATAAATATTCAGCGAGTTTTAATTTTTTTTTTTTCGTAGATATATAATGACATCAAGCTTATTTTCAGTATGATTTAAGTCCGCCATTTTATGATTAATAATTGATTTCACATTAAAAAAATATAATTATTTAAAAATAAAATATCTGTACTTTATAAAAAATTATATATATATATATATATATATATATATATATTTTTTTTTTTTTTTTTTTTTTTTTTTGATATATTTATATTAATATATCCACATTTTTTCATTAATATTATGACTGAATTTGATGTTTCATGTCTGCGATGGACCGTTCATCATTGCATTCGAAATAGTTCAAGTCACAGTGATTAATTTTAGTTTTAGTCGCATAAGTCGACAATGAAATATATTCGATTCGTATTTGTTTTAAGTGTCAAACGTATTTTTATTTTTCACTATTATATATTTGACAGATAATTATTTCAGTGTCAATGTGACACACTTATTGTAACAATAATATAATATAATATATATTTTGTATCTTTTTCTTTAAACATCAACGTATTGCAGATTTCTCATTCGAATATTTTTTTTTTTTATATGTTTAGACCATATTTTTATATTATTTCTCGTTCATTATTTCCCTTAAAATTTATATTGATTTTCAGTATAATATATATCGCTTGTGGTTATAAGTTATTAATTCACTGTCATATTGTTTATATGCTACTTTTTGGTTAAAAAGTAGCATAAAAACATATGGAAATAACATTGAAAAATATAGATCAAAATTTTTAGCAAAATTATGTATTTTTTTTTAATTTTAATATTTGTTAATTGTCAATTACAGATGCTTACAATTTTCAACTACATATCTAATATAATTCAATTTTTTTATTATAATATAAATTTATTCGAATTATAAAAAATATTTAATTTTACATTTTTTTTTATTATTATTGATACATTATTACATATATATAATGGCGCCGCTACGGCGACAATTTTGAAAGTAAAAAAAAAAAAAACACAAACATCACGCAAATCTATAAATTATCACATTATTATTGATGAGAGGTGAATAATAATAGATATTTTATAATTTTATAATAATGAAAAAGAAATAAAAAAAAAAAAAGCTCATTATGATGTACCGCCCAACGGTATAACGTCGTCGAATCAAAACTAAGAGACCGCCCACCGTGAAAAATTCCACGCCTACAAAAACAGCCTAACTTTTAATTGTATGTGAAACGTTTCGAATTTTAGTTGCGCGTTTTCGCTTCTATACCGCGGTTCGATTCACGTTTTATTAGCTCTCTAAAATAAAAAAAAATGAAAATATCGCGATTCTTTTCATATATTCTAACGAAATATCACGTTTTATTATAAATAAATACGTACATATTCGCGATTTCACATATCCGTCATATAATCAGTGCGAAGGTATTAATATTATTATTATTATAATTTTGACAAATTGAAAAATGTGTGATGTGATAATAATAAAAAAATATATAAATATTAAATTTCATATCCAACAATTATACGTTCAAACGATAATACATAACTTAAAATATTATTTTATAATGTTGCACATTTATATATTTATAAATATTTTTCAAGCAGTCTTCAATACTATTAATAATTTAAAATGATTTGTAATTTTGTATTACAATAATAATAATGAAAAATTATTATAATAGGAATAATTGGATATTTAAAATCATTTGAAACTTTGATAGTTCAAATCCATCGCATCATAATATATTATTAATTTATTATGATTATCAATTTAAACAAGATATTTGTGCTTCAACTTGATATACATCAAAAAATAGGTTTCGACGTATTGAATATTTCAAAAAAAGCAATTATATGTCTCGAGTTTAAGTGCAGAGCTGGTGACTCAATCTTTTAAAAAATAAATCATCTTTACGAATCTTATTAGACAAATCTGAACTTATATAGGGTTGTTGCGCTATTGATTTTTATACTATTTACAAACACAATGAGCTATATATGAAACATAAATTTCAATTATTTTTAATGATATTAAGAAATAAATTCAATTGATATATATTGAAATTTGAAAATTGATCGATTCAGGGAAACAAATATTCATCATGTCATCGGACAATCGTCCACGGAAACTTCTGAGAACCCCAAAATGTGCCAGATGCAGAAATCATGGTGTGATTTCATGTCTTAAAGGTCACAAAAGGGTGTGCCATTGGAGGGAATGCACTTGTGCCAGTTGCAGATTAGTCGTTGAAAGACAAAGAGTAATGGCGGCGCAGGTAGGACTAATGAAAAATAAATTTTCTTTTATATACTCCAATATTTCGCTATGATATATATATATATATATATATATATATATATATATATATATATATATATATATATATAACCACTAGTCCATCAAAAAATTAATTGAAAATCCTTAAACTAGACCGGTGATGTGAAATCTAGAGACTTACAAAAATGGATGTAGCCTTTTGAGCTACAGATATGATATTTTTATAACAGAAACGTATAAATTTTCGACCTTTCATCATTTTGCGAAATGAGCTTTTTCATTTTGATTTACATAGTATTAATTTTTAAACATTCTCAATTTCATCTGATTTTACACATTTTTTTTTTAATTTCAATGAGAGATCATTGCCGAAAAGTGAACTTCTCTCGAGTTTAATTATTATAAATATCAATTTGTATTATATTTTATTATATATAATATCAAATAATATATAGTATAAAGTGATTTGAATTGTTTGTTTTTGTTTTTTTAATACAAAAATCGGTATCGCGCTTCTCTTCCCGTTATATTATACTATTTTGTGTTGTTCGAGTTTTGGATGTTATTATACTTGGCTACCGAATAACGCAGGTGTTTCATCTCCAGGAAAAGATGTTCACGATCCAGTGACATCTTCCAGTTAGTTTTGGACACCCTTACATGTGGGTCAATGCATTTTCAAATACATAAAATGTTTCCGAATAAATAACATCGTGTAAATAAAGCCGGTATCTTGAATGCCAATCAATCTTTTATTTTCTCTCTCTCTCTCTCTCTCTCTCTCTCTCTCTCTCTCTCCCCAATTTCATTTTATCGTGAAATTAGCTTTTGTATTTTTCAGTTTACAAAATGTCTATAGTACTTAATGTATATTAATGTTCTGAATAACGATATATAATATTACTTACTGTCTTTCGAAAAAAAAAACTGATCTCATTCTAAATAATTATTAACGCGTGTTTTAGAAAAATTATATGTATAAAGTTAAAATATATTTTTAACATTATGAATAAATTAATAAATACATGTGTATATAAAATTTAGTTTTTTTATTTGAACAGGTTGCACTAAGAAGACAGCAATGTTCTCAAGAAGGTTTGGCTGCATTGTTGGCTCAAAAACGACTTTATCAAAAACAGCTACGATCATTACAACAGGCAAATTTAGCTAACGATCTAATCAATGGTAAATATAAAATTTCAACATTACTAATTTTGATGAGCGTTAATAAAAATTGTTAACATTCTTAAAATCGCACGATAATTTGAATTTCATTGATTAATCTTGAGTTTTTATAATTTTTTTACAAAGTAACTCGGGAAATAACGTGAAACGTTTTCACTTTCTGAACATTTTATCAAGTCGTATATTAATGCTTTAATTTAATATTTTTTTTAATATAATAATTTTCCATTCAAAATATTCAGACTTATTGTTTATTTGAACTGTATTTCATTTTCATCTATTGTAATATTAAATTTTCATTTCGAAAGCAATTAATACTATGTGATTTATTATCATCTATTTTCATACTTAAATGGAACCAATGATATATTTCATCTTTCCAGTCAATCGTTTTTAATATTATAACACGGTGATCAAAAAATAAAGTGAATTTATTTATAAAATGTAAATTCTTTATTTATTCTTCCAAATCAATTTCATCCCCTTCAAAGTAATCCCCGTCCGATAAAACATATTTTTGTCAACACTTTTTGCAGTCCTCGAAACAGTCGGAATAGTCTTTTTCCTGTATAGCCTTAGAGACCTTCTTCGATACGGTTTTTATCTAGTCAATCGTATCAAAACGGCGTTCACGCATTAGTCTTTTGAGTTTGCCGAATAGCCAGAAGTCGCACGGAGCCAAATCAGGCGAATACGATAGTTGCGGAACGATATGAGTCGAGTTTTTGACAAAAAAGTCGCGAAGAACCAATACAGTATGACAAGGTGCATTATCGTGATGAAAAAACCAAGAGTTGTAAAAACACATGTAATTCGGAGATAATTAAACTTTCGGCAAATGTTATAGACAGTCTAACCATCCTGGGAAAAAAATACAATTTACCTGCCTTCCTAATGCCTGGAAGTTTTAAATGACAATTTCATCTTACTTTTTGATCACAGTAGTATTTTTTTCATTTTTACTATATAAAAAAATCTATATTTTTTTTTAATTTGATTTATTCATTTTGTTAAAGATATCCAATATGTCCAATTATTACACTTTCTCCAATTCGTATTGAATATTTCATTCTTTCATAAAGACTTGGAGATTTATTATGGTAAAATAAAAATGAAAATACATTATTTATAATCAAGATAATTTACATTAAATAATTGCTATTATATTACAATAACGATTACTATTAAAATTATTCCAATGACATCCGTTAGTTGTTCTGGAAGATCGTTTGTATCCGTGAAAATGAAGAGTTGCACCCGGTCGTTATTATTTCACGATTCGTGAGCCGCGTTTTAACATTTCGCACATGTCGATCAAAACGCCAACAACTCAAAAAAAAAAAAAATTTTTTTTTTTCAACATCGATTTCGCATTTTTATTTTTTCTTTTAATTTGTGTTCTCAATTTTTTTTCCCTTCATATTTATATTATTTACGACGGACGCATATCGAAAAATTAACATCGTTCAATATAATATTATATATTTAATTCGGTATTGTTTATTCGAACCCACGCTCGCGTTTATTATAAGTGAACTTATAATATATTACGTATTGCTTTGTAATTCGGTATACGTGATGGATATTTGTATAAACATTAAATTGTATTATATATTTATATTATTATTATTATTATTAGGAATGATTGGATATAAAAGAAAATTTTATATCGTTCTATTCTTATAATATAGTAAATAAATTAATTTGTTTTATGATATTTCAATCGTCTGAAAAAAATAATAATGTTCTCTATTAAAAATTTTTGTATATTTGTAATGTTTATAATTTAAATATAAAAACGTAAACGTCATCTAATTATTCGATTGTATTAAAAATGCGTTTACTGAAGAATTTTTTAATTAATGTTTATAATGTTTTTTCGAATGTGCTATTATATTTTATATATAAAAAAAATTTTAAAAAATGCAAGAATTAAATATTTGAGATAATTTAATTTTTATATTAGATAAATTCATATGGAAATTTATTTATTTTTTTTATTCCGATTGCTATTATACATATTTTAAGATCAAATAATTATAATATTTTTTCCAACGAGTCTATTGTTATATATATATATATAGTATAATTTATAAAAATGTATTTTTTTTAATCAAAAATCGCATTCATTATTATATATCAGATAAAAAAAATATTTTATTAATAAACATTGAAAGTATGAATTATAATATAGACGGCGGTAATATTAGATATATTTTGAACGAACCTAATTTTATATATATATATATATATATATATATATATATACATTTAAATTTAAACTTGTATATATATATATATTTTATATATTATTAAAAATACTTAGATATAAATTTTTATTCTCAATAGAATGACACTAACACGTGTCTAAAATTACGAACGTGTCACATTCGAGAATGATCGTCCATTTATAAAATAAACACGAGAAAAATTTAATATATTTATTAATTTAAAGTGTAATAATTCTGTTTTTATTGCTTAATGAATATATTTATATATATATAAATATAAAAATATATACATATATATATATATATATATATATATATATATATATATATATATATATATATATATATATAAATATATATCAAAGGAAAATTTGCTACTGTCAGAGCTCGAGCATAATAAAAGAGATAAACAAATAAAAAGCATCAGAAGCCGGCACTGTTCGCAACAAAAGAAACATTCACTCAGACGATCGTCTTCAGAAGACGACGGACGAAGTGGAAAAAGAGGATCGATCATTTACATGAAAAAGAGACACCGGCTGCGACCAGCTGTCGATGACTGCGTCGATGATGATAGAGTTTCACTGCAATACGTCTCAATAAAAAAAAAAAACACAAAAAAAAACACACAAAAACACCGGTTTAAATGTTAAAAAATCTATCGTTTTATTTTTATTTTTTTTAATTGCTTTTACCATTCGACCGTTTGAAGAGAATGTACTCGATATTCTATCTAGTATTATAGTCTATGTTCGATTCCCGATTGCGCAACGAAAATAGAAAGAAATAGAAACAAATTTGAATCGTTTACGATCGAACAAAACGCTTTTTAAACAGTCGTATAATTCGCGCCGTTAAAGCTTTTGACGTCTTTTTTCCGCGCTTTTTGACTTTGTGATTTATATATATATATATATATATATATATATATATATATATATATATATATATATATATATATATATATATATATATATGACGGACGACAGTAAATTATTTTTAATTCTTTTTTATTTGTTTATTTTTTTTTTCATATATATAATATCATTTCTTGAGGAACGTCTTTTCAAATGAAATCCGAAAATCATATTTCATGCGAATATTTAATTTACATTTTTTATGTAATATTATAATACGCTATTATACGTTTAAGTTTGTTTTTCTAATATTTTTTTTCAATTAATATATAAAATTATATATTATATATATATATATATATATATATATATATATATATATTAAAAAAAAATTAAGATTAACTCAAAAAAATATTTTTCATTTAGATTTAATTTTAATAAAAAACAAATATTCTAAATTTGTATTACATATATCAATCAATCTTTCGATATAATATATAACAAAAAAATATAATTTTATATCGATTTTTTTTTTTTGAAAACGAACTAAATTTTTAACTAGATAAATAATAAGATGTCGAATCAATATCATAAAAAAAAATATACAAATTTTAATTTTTACGTACAAGATATTAAAATTTCTCTCGATAAAATTATTTAAAACGAATTACCGCATATATATATATATATATATATATATATATATATATATATATATATATATATATATATATATAAACTCATTTCCTTGTTTTATATTTACGCAACAAAATATAAAATAATATTACATATTTACTACATTTTATCGACATTTGATTACATTATCATTATTTGCCACAGCACTGAATTATTAACTGAAATTTATATAAATGTTATTTCATGTCCTGTACGATAGAATAAGAGCGGATGGTGTTTATCATTCTATGAATAATTTTATGTATTTTTTATATATTTAAAAATAATTTATATATATATATATATATATATATATATATATATATATATATATATATATATATATATATATATATATATATATATAAATGTATATTCTAAAATACAATTTTGTCTCGTAGTTTCACTTTTACAAACGCTAACATCCATTAATAGTATATTTTTGTTTGTTTTCGACTTGTAAGTGTCGGGTATCCTATAATAATAACATTTACATTTTTTTTTTATTATTTACATCGTGTAAAATTAAATAAAACATACTATATATATATATATATATATATATATATATATATATATATATATATATATATATATATATCAGGAATTAACAATTAGATGTTCGCGGACACGATAGATGTTTTTTTTTATTTTTATTAATTTATTAATCGCATAATCGAAGCCGATCAGTAATCGAATTGAATTATTTAAAATTGTAAACACACACGCACGATTGAATATTTTTCGTCAATAAAATATCTAAAAATATCAATTCAATGTTTATTATATTATTGTTATATAGATATTAAAATTATTATAATCAATATGTAAACACGAAGTTTAAATTATGTTTCGCATTTTCAATGTATTAACATGCAAAATTTAATTATTTAATTTTTATAACACTTATGTTTATATGCAGAAGTATAGAATTTCGAATACAATGCGGTCCTTATTTATATACATATATATACATATATATATTTTAATTAAAAATATGCGGCTCTGCAGACGGCATGGCACCATGCTCATTAAGAAACAGTTCATCCATAAATTATTCATATGAGTTTTCAGATACTATTTTTTCTTTTAGTTTGCCTTTTCTTTTACATATCATTTCAAAAAACAAATACACTCAAATATTTGTCGGATCTTATTCCGTTTGACACCTTCCAACATATTTCTCACTAACTCAAATTACTTACCGTCTTAGGAAATATCATATTTCAAATGCACCCCACAAAATAATTCCTAGAAATGTCTCTTTTTTTTGCTTTTTCTCTATTTTTTTTTTTGCACAGATTCTAAAATGGAAATATTCATACTTCGCTATGATTTCAGGTTATCAGAGATGGATGCCGCTGACTAACGATCCAGAAATAAACGACAGACTAAGGAAACGAAGAGCTTTTGCGGATCCATCTTTAGAATCGGTGCCGGCGGTGCCTATTCAACAGGCTCATAGACTAAATGCAACGTCTATGATCAAAACTAGACTATTACAGGACTATGCTATACTTCGAGACTTTAGACAGACGACACAGGGACTGCCCGCATTTACCACGGACAACGTTGACATTCATCACAATTTAAATAATTTAGCGGTAACGTCTTTCGTTAGGAATCTAATGCTGAAAACCGAACAGCTGAAAGTGTTGCCGATGAACAATCAGCTGAATGTTCACGAATCGATTTCGTCTAAAGATATCGAAGAAAACGAAACGATTGATGCCGATAACGGAAAAAGTACCGAAACGTTATCCGATAATTCGATCAGAACGAAAATTTCATTTTCTATCGAATCCATAATAGGAATCAAATAAATAAATGCTAATTCATATATGTGAACAACGATAAATTTTAATATTTTGATAAAATTGAACTTTAAGACTATTCTACGATATATATATATATCTTTAAATATGAACCAAAGTTGTTATAGTTTATAAAAGAAGATGGATCTCTAACAATAAGAATAGTCGTATATATTTATTATACGTTAGTTTAAAAGCGTGTTATTCAAAATCCATTTCTGTTTCAAAATCAATCATACAATGGAATGCATATTTAAATATATTAAAAAAATACATAAGTCATGATTAAATAAAGTATATTATATAATAATATATTATTAATATATATTTTTTTTTCTTTATGAGTAGATTATTTTCATTCATTATTTTTTTATAATACTGAAAATAGAAGGATTGGTTTTATCGATATGTATTTTTCAAAGATCTCTATGTTGTATAAATCTATAATTTCTGATTAAACGAAATCGTTAAATTTATAATTTTAATTTTCAGAATTACGTGATACTTTTCAATTTTCGACCGTATTATTTATTATGCAAATATCTCAATTCTGATTTCAATATTCTTTATGATGATTATTCATGTATAATATGTTTAAGTTAATATTAAAATTTTAATGTATAAAAATAGTGGAAAAATATTTTTTATTATCATTTAGATGTAATGTTATTTTCAACATTTTTCAACAATATTGTGAAAAACAACCTTTTATATTTTAAAATAATATTGTCAAAATTATAAACATCGGGTACCGAAATTAATATTGAAAATATTCTTAAAATTTATTAAGGAAATTATATTTTTATTACAAAAAAATATCGACATTAAAAAAATATTTTTTAATCAATTTGAAAACTTTTATTCAAGTAACGTTTGTATTTCTTCATATAAATATAAAAAAATGTTTCTGAATATATAGTATGTATATAAATATTAAAGTATATATAAGTGAATTTAATATATATATATATATATATATATATATATATATATATATTTAGAATTTTAAATGGTTTAAAATAAAAATCGCCACTAATAATAAATTGAAAAATATAATTTCATTTCGTTTTTTTTTCTATGAAAATATATAAAATATTTTAATTGGTTATATTGATTAATATCATGAATAAATGTATTTAAATCAGTGGGGTAGTAAGATTTCAATTATTAAAAAAAATCAATTTTATTGTTGTACAAAAGTGATTAACATTTATATCTTTTACATTTTAACGATTTTTTTATATATCCACGTCACTGATTTAAACATGTTAATATTATAAAAAAAATATATTTACAAAATATAATAAGGAATAAACAATATTTTATCTATAAATAATTTACTTTCAAATACTTCGAACCATTAAAAAATATTAACATTACAAATATTTCATTTTAATGGTACATTCGTCTATTTTGGACTGAAAATTATAGATGAATTTATTTTTTTCTGTAAATATATAATGAAAATATTTGTTTTTGTCTCCATTTTTTTTTAATAATAAATAAAATACATTTATTTAATAGATCTTATTCCTTTACTTTGAAAATATTTTTTTAATTTGATTTCTGTTCTAAAATTTTAATCATCCATAGGTGTACCAATATTTTATATACATATATTTTTTTTTATAAAATACGATTTTGCACCGTTTGCTGATCTTCCATCGTACTCTTCTTGAAGAACGAATCGAACATTACTCGAGACGTGACGCTGGTGGACGTTTCTAACGAAGTATTTTCTCGTGGATCAAACTTGCACATTGACCATGTCAAACGATTCGTATTCATAGTGGTGTTCATAATAATCATTATTTCGATTCCAATTTTGAACTTCAAAGGGTATCCCGTCATCGTCGACGCAACATACTCGACATCCAACATTTTAAATTTATGCTGGAATCTAAAACGAGGTTTTGATATTGATGTGACATTGGGATTATCGTAAATGTCCCTCAATTGTCTTTGTAAAGCTGAAGTGTTCAAAAAATACAATTCGTTGCCAGCTACTGACACGTACAAATATCTTTTGATTGAATCATCATATTCGTTCTTTTTGTTCGGTGTTTCGTCGCGGAATCCTCGCTGTTGGAATATTTCGTCGTTATCCACATAATCTTCGGAGCACATCAGTATATTGGACATGTATTCGAATTTGGAGATGGACCTTGTTCTTTCAGCGTAACCGTCAAAACTGAAAACGTCCGCTGACGTGTTGAAAACGTTAATCTTCGAGGATACTTTGAATGTTTCTAATTCTATATTGGTTTTGTCGGAAATTGTGATGATGTCAACGCTTTCGTTAGAAAGAATGCTGAACAGGTTCAAATCCAAAGGAATATCGTTGCTTTCGTCCAGTCGTTCATATTTCCATCTTATGTGACTGTTGCTCAATAATTGTTCTATGATTTCTTCGAATTCGAACATTTCGTTTCTAATTTTATTTAAATAATTCCATGTGAAAAGAGTCACTAAGAAAAAAAAATATTAAATAAATTTTAATCAGCTCTCTAAAAATATAAAAGTTAGGTATGTCTAATATTTATTAATTAATATACTAAAAATTAATAAATATTTTGATATAAATTATTTAAAAATCATTTTATTTACTTTATATTTGCATATGAATAAGTAAATAGAAAATATTATAAAATAGAAAAAAATTGTATAGAAATATGAAAACATTGAAAAATAATTAAGATAGATAATTTAACTACCTTGATTTATGTGCTCATCCAAAAGAACGTGAAGAGTTTTTGTAAAGACAACCATCGTCGGACATTTCATAATAACCAAATAAGCTTCCAATCTTATGCTTGCCTCGTCATCCTTTTAAATTACCAATATTTTTCATTAACAATATTTTAATATTAATAAATTTGATTTTAATCCAACATATATTAACAATTATATAATTTAGAAACTTGTGAATGCTATGAATTTTTAATGGGCGAAAATGTGAAAAAAAAATAATAATCAACTAACTGTCTGCAAAATCGGCGACATATTTTTATAATTTTCTTACCTGATTAGCGAAAACTTCAAAAAGGAGGTCGCTTTGAAGATTTTGACAAGACATGTGTCTGTGAGAGCGAATCGCGGCTAGTCGCAATATTTTTGGCACCGTTTTATTCTAATAATCATATAAAATTAAATATATTTTTAACGATAAAAATTATAGGGAAAAAAAAAATGTGTAAAATTCATGTCACTTGATAAATAGAAATGATCGCGTCCATTGAATTGGTGAATCCAACGTTTTCGACGAACATCAGCGTTGTCAGGATGGTTTCGTAATTTTCAGCTTTCACCGGAAGTGTCAATGCGTATTCTATCGGTTTCATGACATTGATTATTTCTTCAGAATCGATGAAAACGGGATTTTTCAAACAAAAATTGCGTATTAAACCCGAAAGACTGAAGTAAACTAACGGAGAGAACATTTTATTCTGTATTAATGTCTGCAAATTCAACAACAATAAAATTATTCAAATAATAGAAAAAAAAAGATCTATTAGTGATCTATCACAATACAATAATAAAATAAATTGATCAAACAATTTACGAAAATACATTTTTTTTTCATACCTGCACCATTTTAATTATCTCAATCGTTGGATTTTCAATATACGGTAAATAATACAAATAAAGATACATTTGATGATCACTAATTTCTTTATCGTTGTAATATTTGAAGATTATATGTACGATTTTATTATTTAAAATGTTTGTTAAAGTAGAAAAGAAAAACCTGTCAATAATAAAATATTAAAATTTGAATTTTTCGTTTTTTAGAAAATAAACATCGTTCTTATCATACCTTTTTTCATACGAATCGCATTGTTCTAAAACAGATTTTATTTCTTCGTATGTCAGCATGTTCAATAATTCACCCATAATATCAGTATTGAGAGATTTATTTTCATGTTTAAAATCTTTTATCATGGTTAATAGTCTATATGATGGAATATCTTGTTTTAAACCTTGACTAAATTCGTACGCATAGTGATATTCATTGGCAACGAATTTATCTGCAAATAAGAATCTCTTATTCTTTAATCGTTAAAAACGTTTAGTATTCAATCTTACCATCTATATCTGGAACATTTTTTATTACTATCCTATCTAAATCTAATTTCTGCTTCATAGAAACGTGAATATATGCGGAGTTTTTAAATGGCACTATATTATGATTCTCTCTGCATGTGATCAGAATCGGCTCACCTCTCTTGCTGATAACATGCCTGCATTTCTGGTGACTTCTACAATATAATATAATTTAAAATTGAATTAATTTTCGATCATACGTATTTAAAATGTATATATTAACTTCAATACAAGTTTGATGAAAGAGATTCAAACCCAAATGTATTGCGATACCATATTCACTTTATCGTAAGTATGAAAAAATATATATATTTACCTGACAAATTGATCAGACTTCGATATTTTTAAAATATTGTTCAGATTGAAAAATTTCTTCGTCTGAATCGTTCGTTGTAAACAATTATTCAAATTAGTATGACGACGAATAACAGTCCATTCATCGATATCATTTTTGGTATAATTGCTGGTACACATTCCATTGATGTTTGTCTTATAATTATAAAAAAAATATATATTTATGATTAAATCTATTATATATATATATATATATATATATATATATATATATATATATATATATATATACTATTTTTCTTACTTCTGTAGCACTATAATCACTATCGTTCCGAAGTGTGTATTGAAGTGCAGACAAAATACCAAGTTTCAGACCGATAACCCATTTTGGATCTGATTTCGATATACAACCATCAATTATTTTCCCTTGGACATAGCGAAAGATCATGAATCTGCTGGACATCGCAGTATTTAAATCATCATCAGAAGTTTCATTGTTATTATCAATGAATTTTGGTGTCAATAGCTAAAATAATAATTTATTTAAAAAAAAAATAATAAAGTCTACATATTGAAATTCATTTTAACTAGAAAATCACCGATAAGTATAAATTGCAATAATTATCGGCAATTATTTCAACTTCACTGGTGAACGTTACTGAATGTTCATTTAAAGATTCATTGTGAATAGTTCTTTTATTTATGACTTCCATGCTGTAACTGAATACATAAGCATGACCAGGTTTGAAAATCTTCTGACTGATGGGACATTCTTCAGATAAACATGTTGGTTTGCTATAAGAACTGCATTCTGTAAATTAGAATTTAATAAGATAATAATGAATAAATAAAGCATTTTAAAATATACTTTATTATTACAACTTTTTATGAACATAAAAATTATATAATATATATATATATATATATATATATATATATATATATATATATATATATATATATATATATTAATAATTAAATTTCAACAGTTTGATTTCTCTGATTATAGTAAGGTTAAAATTAGTCATATTTTATTTAGTAAAATATTATAAAAATTGCAATATTCAAAACAATCGCATATTTTTTCAACATTTTTAATCACGTTTTTTAACAAGTTTTTCTTGGAATATAAAAATTTTGTAATTGATGACTATAAATCTGATGATATACAGATATTTTTAATAATTAAATTTATATATTTTCTTAAATTCTCTCATATATATGGTGAGTTTGTGTTAAAGTGTTATTAAGAAATCTTTTTCTAATATTTCAGGAAAATAAATATTTATGAAAACTAGATAAAAATAAATAAATAAATTATTACCAAAGCTTGAAATAACAGATAGGAAAATGAGCGCGTAGGAAAATGAACGCATTTTCACATTACACAAGCCACACACTACTGTTCGACAGATACACTGATGATGGATGCGTGATCGTCGTCAATTGAATAATTATTTAATGTCACTGAAATGTTGGTGTAACGTTCCACAACTAATGGACATCAATAGTATAATGGTAGATTCAAATATAATAACGTACAAAAAAAGAAGCACAGCTCATATGGAATTCGTTTATTGCCATTACAATACTAATTTGGAAATTAAATAATGTTGTCCTATCACTATTTGCGATCAATCTTATGTTTATACATGAAAACTTTGTGTTTTATCATATTTTAATAATTTTAAAAGCACCATTCGATTTAACATATATATATATATATATATATATATATATATATATATATATATATATATATATATATATATATAAGTATAAATGAATTACTTCAATGATAGAAAACATTAATTATTTTTCAATTTACTATTATTGTATACGTCTATATGAGTATACGTATTAAATATGGATAAATTTCTATAATTAAAAAAAAGTCATATTGTTACATATAAATTGCAAATAAATATATAATAAAGTATTTAAATATGGAATAGACAGTTCTAAACTGATTGATTAAGGTGTAACAAAAGATGAAAAGAAATAATAATATAGTTCTTTAAATTTTTTATATTGCTTATATATTTACATACTGAATGTACATGTTTTTCATTGAAAATAAAAAGTTGAAAATAGATCGACATTAAGTTTTCTTTTATGTTTTGATATGTTTTTGCAATATATAAAATGAATATTTTATATATTATATAATCAATTATAATAATGTATATATATGAATACAATTTTTATATATCATTTATTGAACTTGAAACTTAGTTGAATGGATATTATTTTTATAGGAATGTTGATCACAATCGTTATCATCAGGAGTAGAAAACTATAAAATAAATATATATAACTTTTACTATAAAATAAATATTTGATTTTTTTTATAAACGTAATTTATATAATATTACATTTACTCAAATATGAATTGTTAATTTATAAAAAAAAAATAAGATAATTTTAAATTGAAAGAAATGCATTAAAAATTATATCTGATAAAAGTTGAAATCATTATTTACATATTTTTAAAAATTAAGTTAAATCGTGAAATACATATTACTTTTAATTAATATGATTGAGAAAAAGTATTAAAAAATCACAGTTGACAATCTCTAAACTTTGTTATTTATTAACAAAACATAAATTTTCTTTTCATATTAAAAAATGTTTTACTATATAAAAAATTATATATATATATATATATATATATATATATATATATATATATATATATATATATATATATATATATATATATATATATATAATTGATTTATTTTTAAAGAAACTTATATAGAAAAATATTTTAAATGATTCCCAAAAAAAAAATCATGGTATATAATCTATTAATATTATGTTTTAAAATAAATCAAAGTAATATATGGAAATATTTTTTTTATTATAATTTATTTTATTAAAAAAGAGATGAGGAACAGAATAATTATAATTATTTGTTATAAGAAGTTGGTACTCCTGTCATTCGTTATATGGTTTATTTTCTTCGTTGATTAGAGATCATTTTAGAGGATTGTAAAGTGGATTTATATATTTTCTATTCGAATATATATATATATATTTTTATAATGAATAAAAACAGCACATTTTTATATTTTGCCTACGGTAGTAATTTACTAAGCAAAAGAATACATTTACAAAATCCCACAGCTGTTCGAAAATGCACAGGAAAATTGAAGGTTAATAATTATCAATATACCGATTTTGAAAAATGAATTGTGCTGAAATTTCAGCATTATTTATATATTAGTACATTTCGAAAGCGTACATTAAACATTTTAAATAAACGAAAATTTATCGTTATTAAATGTATTGATTGGTTAACATTTTTTATTTTTTTTTTATTTTTCATGAGTGTACTTATTTTTATTAACGATCACATTTAATAATATAAATATTTTTATTTTTGTCAGGATCATCGTTTGGATTTTGTTGGTTATGCTAAAAGATGGGGCGGTGCTCCGGCGACGATTGTTCCACATATCGGAGAATGCGTTTGGGGTGCTATATGGGAAATCAGTATGAAGAATCTACCTGATCTAGATGAGTATGTATTGTGTTTTAAAAAAGTTATCGCATAAATTAATGAATGGTAATAGTTTAATTTTAAAAATAGCTAATAAATATATTTTTTTTAAAAAATCATATATATATATATATATATTTTTAAATCATATAAAATCATATCACACATATTTTTCTTTACTAATTCTTAATATGTATGAATAACTTTTGATATTATTTCATTGTGCTAATTTTCCATATATATTGTAAAATTTATATCTTCTATTTTATATTATATAAATTTGATAAAAGTTTAAAAAAGTGTTTTTAAAGTAACTCTTTTTTTTTCATTGCAGTCAAGAAGGTGTGTCTCAAAATATTTATTTTCCAAAGACTGTAGATATTTGTACAGATGATAATGAAATAGTTTCCTGTCGAATTTATCAAAATTGTATAGATCCATCTCCTAATATAAATTCTTATCCTAATGAGAAACCATCTCACATTTACTTATCGATAATTATTAAAGGTGCTATAGAAAGCAAACTGCCGCAATATTATATAGATAAATTACAATTGCTTCCTCACAATGATTATATGGGTGATACGGAAATGGGTAAAATATTACAAATGTAATAATTGATATTATAAAGATCTAATTTTATTACATTTTTATGCTTCAAAGGCTAGTGAGTTGATACATTTCACCAGAAAATAATATATTTCAAAATATTTTTAGAGAATTAGTATTATACAGTTCTACATAATTATATCAGTGATAATTTACAGTAAATAAACATTTTTTTTTGTATTCAATAAAACACGTCATCTCATTTTTACACTGCGTATTATCTGAAACACTTGTTTTATTAAATTAAGATAACTAAAGTTATCATGATTTATAAGTAGACATTTATGAAATTGTTTTCCTTTTCACAATTAAATAAAAACATTTATTAATATGCAGTCAACGTTAATTTTTCTCTCTTTTACATGTAACAAATGTATAATAATTGTATGTATAATGTCTATTGTTTTTCATTGTAACTAAATATCTATATATTTTTTTAAATATTACAGTGTAAACGTTTTACTTTTACGTTATATATCTGTAGACTTTCTTTTATAAGTGTTACTATTTATAAAATGCAGTAACAATTTTATATAATAAAATGGAAACATTTTTAAATATTTTAAATGTTTCAATTTTGAAATTATCGCTGCAGCTTTTGCGCGCTGACTATCGTTAAATTGAAATATTATATCGTTTAATTTGTGGTTTATCATTAAATATGTTATCTATTAAAAGTTTATTTATTTAATAAAAAAATATAAAAAGTTTATTTATTTATTTATTAATATTTATTTAAAATTACAAATACATAGTATTTTTTTAATAAAGTGAAATAATCAATAAATGGAATGAAAAATTTTGATTTGGCTTCTTTTCCTTAAGTTATCAAAAACGCTTTAAAATCATTTTTTGAAACTTTTTTTTATCATGGTGTATATAATATTTTTGTTCATGTTAAAAAAATATTGATTAAAATATTTAGAAACTATTTCGAAGTTATATATATATATATATATATATATATATATATATATATATATATATATATATATATATATATATATATATATATATATACACCATGGTTGAATTTAATGATTTTAATATTGCTGTTAAATTATTTCATTTAACAAGAGAACAGGAATGAATTATTAGAAAAATAACTTTTATGAAAATAAATTAATATTAATGAGTAGAATTTTATAATATTAATGAAAGGTCAAATGAATATTCAAAAAGTAATAAAGGTTTACAATTCATAAACAGGACATTATGGACCTTCGAAATAATGGTCATTAAATGAAATGTTATATCCCATAACGTCAGAATTACACAAGGTTAGGAGTGGGTGTAGTCGGGATTTGGGTGCGGTCATCGTTTCGTTTATTTTAGTTCCCTTCGTAGATAATTCAAAAAAAAATTAAAACATGTCGCGCGGGAAGAGAGCTTTGGACGAGGCTCGCGAAAGCAATCGACTAGAACTCGATCTTACGGAAAAGGGAATTATTTCTTTCGAAGATTTACCCGGATTGTGTTAGTTATTTCTGTTAAATCCATTAATTACATCTGTGTCTAAATCTTTTAAAAAAATAAATTTATAATACTTATAAATCGATATAAATCGAGTAGCTTAGTGGTGATTTATAAATAAATAAGCTATAATTCAATATTTTTTAGTCATATTTCTAAACCTATAGATATATTATTTTTAATCAAATAACTTAAATACTTCAGTCCTTTAAATTTTAGTAACTATTAAACTATTTAAAATTGGAATATTATATTAAAAATATAATACTCCAAATATATTTTAAAACAAATATAAACATTCAGCTATATTCATGTTTTGTCAATTTGCACTCTCATTTTTATTTCATTATATTTTTTCCATTTTAGTAAACATGGTAAATATTACAAGACTTACTTTGAGCCACAATAAAATAAGTGTTGTGCCACCCGGTCTTGCCAATTTAACAAATTTGGAAATTTTGAATCTCGCCAATAACCATATTGAGGAATTGCCAGTCAGTCTTTCTTCAATGCCGAAGTTAAGAATACTTAACGTATCCATAAACAGGTTGAATTCATTACCAAGAGGATTTGGCGCTTTTCCCGTATTGGAAATTCTAGATCTGACTTATAATAATCTGAATGAAAAAACATTGCCAGGAAACTTCTTTATGATTGGTGAGATTTGTAACCTACCTTATTTAAAACTTGCACATTTTGAATTTATTGGATTTAAATATTTTTTTTTAGAAAGTTTACGTGCCTTATATTTGGGAGATAACGATTTCGAGCATTTGCCACCTGAAATTGGCCAACTAAAAAATTTGCAAATTGTTAGTATGTTAATCTATAGCCGACCGTAAATAGCGATCAAACGTTAAATTGACTAACGACGAACTAAATTTATGCAATCATTTTGCAGTTAAAATAAATGCTTATTGATATTTATTGTAACTGCATTGTAACTTTTTTTTTACTAATTTTATCCATAGCTATCCCTGCGTGAAAATGACTTGATAGAATTACCCAAAGAAATTGGTGAATTAACGCGTCTTCGCGAATTACATTTACAAGCCAATCGATTGACAATGTTACCTCCTGAAATTGGTAATTAATTTTATAAAATAAAGAATATTAAATTAAGTATATATTTGATAAAATCTGAAAATATTTATTTTTAAGGTAATTTGGATTTGGCAAGTCACAAAGCTCTTTTCAGATTAGAGGGAAATTTTTGGATTACCCCAATTGAAGACCAGTTGCGTCTTGGTATATCACACGTATTGGATTATATACGTTCCGAAACCTATCGTGTGTAAGTAAACATTATATATATATATATATATATATATATATATATATATATATATATATATATATATATATATATATATATAATCTTATTATTAACTTTGATGTTCATAATAATAATAAATAAATATTTTCAGAATATATAATCGTCAGATGATGGCAAAACCACCACCACCACCGCAAACTTTAGACAAGAGCAAAAAAGCTAGCAGAGCTCGATAACTTTTTTTATATCGTCTTACAAGTTGAATTCTTCAAATGTGGTGCTATAAAAGAAAGTATTAACAATATTTTAACTTAATTAATACATGACCAACTTTAACTAATTATGTAAAAAATATATATATATTAAATAATCTCGAATTTAAAGGTATGCATTAACTTAAAAGTACAAAATATAAAAAAAAATATTTATGTTATATTAAGCGTGAAAATTATAATTGTGCCTTTATAGGATTTAATAAATATAAATATGTTTTTATAGACTAACAATTTGAACATTTTATTCATTAATTAATTTGTCAAATAAATAAAGCATAATTTACAAGC
This sequence comes from Leptonema lineaticorne, assembly GCA_024500535.1. Taxonomy (NCBI): domain Eukaryota; kingdom Metazoa; phylum Arthropoda; class Insecta; order Trichoptera; family Hydropsychidae; genus Leptonema; species Leptonema lineaticorne. The sequence continues at coordinate 2,866,435 of JANIJI010000006.1, read as the reverse complement.
AAAAAAATGGATTTATAAAAATGATAAATTATAAAAAAGTGTATGTTATGTTTCATCCGGGCTAAAAGACGAATCGTCACTAGTTAAATAGTCTTCTATTGTTGATGTAATTGATGTTGAATTCTTGGCTTTTGACTTATATATATTAAAACTACTCGAATCATACTCGTCGATTTCATCTCTATTTAGATGTTCGGCTTCTTCCATAAATCTAGCAAATCTACAAGTATTTTTAATATAATATATAATACATATATTTTTATATAAAATGAATATATAAAGTCAAACCTCGAAGGGTTATTTAATTTGCGAACTAAATCCCACTGTTTACATTCAGGACTAGAACAATAACCTCTTAATTCTTCCAGAGCTTTTGCAGTTTCTTTAATGCCCTCTTCATAATATTGTTCTTCAGTTAACAGTACACGTTTTGGTGGATATCTGCGAACCCTTAATAAGAAATATAATTTTAGATATAATAGAATTCAACAATATAAACACTATATTTTACCAATAGAAGCGAAGAGCTTTTAACCAGCCAAATGATAAATATTTCATTAAAATTAACACGACACATATTGTTATAATAGCTTCTGTTACATCCGAACTGAAATAGATCGCGATAAATCCAATGATCTGTTAAAAGAATGAATTCATATATAAATTCTAGAAGTACTAATATTATATTAATTTTATAATTAGAAGAGGTAGAAATTATATTTACTTGTAGTGTCCAAGTTATTATATTTTTACTTCTTTGGTCTTTAGGGGGACCTCTCTTATAAATAAACACGAAACTAATAAAACCAACAATAAACATGTACCACAAAAAATATGTTCTGTACGAGATCAATAATGACTGAAAATTGGACCATAAATGCTGAAAAAAATAAAGTCCAACTGCCCATCCACCAACCATAGTTCCATACATTATTGGTTTCTAAAAAAAAAAAAAAAAAAAAACAAGTAAATTTAACTTATGCTAAAATTTTTGTAAATCTTCAAATATTTTATGTTATGTTGAACATGTTTTAATAAATAACTAATATTTATACAATAAAAAATATTTTTCTTACCCCTGGTATCATTTTACTAAAAATGTAAACTAAAACCATGAAGGAGAATCCGATTCCAATACATATTCCAACCATGTAATAGAATACATGATTTTCACCCAACTTCTTCGCCCAGAAAAATAATGCGATTCCACCAATCAAGAAAGAAATTCTTAAATAATCGATATCTGTTTGATATTAAGGACGTTAATAAAATATCATTATATGTATGCTAAATTCGAAATAAGAAAAAAGATATTACTTCTGACTTGAATAAGTAACCCATAATTTTGTTGAGTGTTAATGGCAAAACAGGTCTGATTAAAAGGATTTAAATACATATAACGAGATTTACTCGATGTGAAGAAGGTGTATGACCAAAATTTATTATCTTCTTTATATGCATTCCATACATCTTCGGGTGCATGACCAATGTATTGATTGAAATTGTCAGTTTTTATATTAATATAGAGCTTAAAGAAAAGAAAACTGGTTCATTAATTCTCAATATTATAGAACTAATTCCACATATATATGTATATGAAATAATTACCAATACAGATTGCCAAATATATATAAAATATTTTGGCTTTCCTTTATAACAATATATACTTAAAGGCTCTACTGTAGTTTGTACTGATTTTTCGATCTCAAAATTACCTTCGATCCAATGAACTAAATGAAACAAATTAAGGTATGGAGAATAAAGTATAAAAAAAATATAGAAACTTAAAAATTATTTTTAAATAAATATACTGCAAAAATAAAATGTATTAACTGTTTTGAATTGAATTTATTTATTTTTGTATTGACACTAATTATAAAGAAATTAATTGTAGTTAAACTTTATTTTTAATATAAATATTTGGTAAGAAATATTTCATTGGTGAGTAATCCATTTTTATTAAATATTAAAAATAATTCAAAAATGAAATAAACTCAAATATATTTTGTTTATATACCATGTATGTAGATTACATATTATTAATACTACTGATACCGATCGTGTTAAAAATAATTTATAGATAAAAATTGTCAATTGATTTTTATAATAGAAATTGAATTTCTAAAAGTTAAAGCTTCAAAAAATATTTCAACATATATAAATATAAATCTTGCATATTCTATAGAATTGCACAAACGATTAAAAAAACAAATAGCCTTGTGATTATATATGTGTTAAGAAAATGATATTTGTTAAATTATAGTAGATAGATATTTTTTATTGCTTTCCTCATAACTGATCAGAATTTTTACTATAAAAGTGCAAACTGAGAACTTTGCACAATACTAATAAGATGTTAGTGAAAAATCACTTTTTTGGGATTACAATCTACGATGCGCATTCAATTTTCATTTTAACAATATTTTTTTTCAATTATTATATATGAACATTGCTTAAATTTAAACTATCCTACAATTATTATTAATAAAAGGAATATTTTTAGGTTATACGGAAAGAATTACAAGAAATGATCAATTCTAACTTACCACTATAGGATGCATCAGTAGCAGCAAATGTTAAAACAAAAATTAATGAAAAGCCGATAAATATGGAACTCGAAATCATCGTTTCGAGTCGGCATTTGCCTCTACTTTTCGAGATCAAAATTGCAACGACTGTCACCCGAAACCGCGCTCCGATAACAGTGCTACCAATGTGACTATTTTCGTTTATATCAAAAATCTTTGAATTTATTTCAAATTCAAATATATTCAATCATTTTTCTTAATTATACTTTTAAATATTACTTTATATTCTATTAGAATTATAATATTTAAAGATTCAAACTGCAAAAAATAAAATAAAATGAATATAAAAAAATCAACATCATTAAGAATGTTAAATAATTTTAATAAATAATGACATACTGTATGATATAATCAGTTAATTTTTAATGTATTTATAGTAGTTTAAAAAGATATAAAAGTAATGGTCGCTAATTAATCGCTTTAAATATCTGTCAACTCACTTCGTTCTAAGTCGTAAAGTTGCGGCTTGATTATTTGCGTAAGTGTTTATTTTTTTTAAACTCGTTTATTCATGAATTCTAAAGATGATGAAGGTTTGGACGATAATTTCACAAAACGTACCGAAAGACTCACCGTTGAAATACAACTTACCAATAAATATTTAAATGGAGAACTAACCTTTGCCGAGTATTCAGAAAAGTGGTTCGGTTCGACGACTAATGATGACGAAGGCGACGATGTCGACGCCGATGTCGATATTGATGTGGACGGGGACGATGAACCGGAAGATGACGAAGAAGAAGCGGAAAAGGACGGAGATGGTGAAGGAAGCTCCGGCGAAAAAGTTAAGAAAACATCCAGCAGTAGTGGTGTAGCTAAAAAGCGACGTCGTCAACGTCGTCATTTACCGGTCGCTCTTGTCGGTTTGATGGGCGAAGCAAATTTACGTTGTGCACGTGGAGATCTTCGTACGGCTGAAAACATTTGCTATGAAATCATTCGACAGCATCCAACTAGCTACGAGCCATACCAGACTTTGGCTCAAATCTTCGAGAGTAACCCCGAGAAGTCGCTCGAATTCTCACTGATCGCCGCCCACTTGAACTCGGATCCAAATGAATGGTTGCGTCTCGCAGATATTTTGAAAAAGAAAGGCGACATTAAACAAGAACTCGTATGTCTTACGAGAGCAGTCCAAGCCGATCCTAAAAATGTTAATAATCATATTTTACGACTAGAAAGATTGCAATATTTAGAAAAAAATGACTTGGCCCCCGCTGGATATATTACATCTATGCATTGTCGCATAGCTCTAATGAACTCGTACCCCGATACTGAAGGACAAACTGTGTTGAATTTGGCAAAATCCATAGCGAGAGATTTTCACGCAGTTAATAAGATACATCGTGCCGCCGGCGTTATAAACAGAGCTTATAAAAGATTTTCTTCTTTGTTTACTTATGAGGATTTAAATTTATATATAGAACTATTAATTGGTCTGCAACAATTCGATAAATGTATAGAAATTTTTGTCGCGAAAGGCGGCGTTGAAGTAGAAGCAGAACTAGATTCGTCTGCAGATAATGGTGATGTACAAGTGTTGCGTATTGTAAATTGTAAAATTCCTCCTAGTTTACCGATTGACTTACGTACAAAGTTGATAGTGTGCTTGATTCATTTAAGAGCGTTCAACTTGGTAGATTCATTTTTAAACGTCATGATAGAGAATGAGGACGCGGAAACCACTGGCGATATATTTTTAGATATTGAAGAAGCGTTGACGGCCGAAGGTCTGCATTCTGAATCTTTAAGATTATTAGCGCTGTTAGTTCAAAGCAAAAATTTTAGTCTACCCGCAGTTTGGTTAAAATATGCCGATTGTTTGGCAATACTCAACCGCAACGATGAAGCTATTGAAGCATACCAAATCGTGGTTAATCGAGCACCTCAGCATTTACGAGCTCGTATTAAATTATCAGCACTTTTGAAACAAAACAATAGGATTGAAGAAGCATATATGGCATTGGCACAAGATGAAAATGCTGAAGTTTTAGATACATCTATTTTATATGAGAGATGTATGATTCTTAAAAAAAAAGGTGATAAAGCGGAATTTCTTAAAGTTGGTATTTTGCTTCTTAGTAGACATTTTTATTCAATTCGACATAAGAGTGAAGTCGCCACTTTAATTGTCAAAGATACACACGAACATTTAATGGAATTAAGAAAAGCTCGTGGAGAACCTTTCGAAGACATAGATGCGCCAACTTTCGAAGATAATTGCGATTTGCTTACATTAGATGTGGAGTGGGAACTTCTTAATGATATATTAAATATTGCATATGAATTGAAACAATTTGCAACATTGCAGCGTGTTTCGTTTTTAGCTCTTGCTAGTAAAAAATTTGTTACATATAGAAAAAATTTGGAATTCGCTTCAATTTTAGCTAGTTATTATAACAACGATTCGTATATGGCATTCAATTTAATTAGGAATTTTTTGGTTAAAATGCCAGGTAATGTCGGTTTATGGAATCTTTTTAATTTAATACTTCAGAAATCCAAAGATGTTCGAGCATATAAATTTTTAAATCGATTTTTTCAAAGAACGAAAACCCACAATAAACTTTATGATGTATTCATAGGCAATTATTTCATTGGATCTGGTTCTTATAAACATGCATTTAAGGAATACAGAGAATGTTATAATTGGAAACCAACTGCTTTAACAGCTTTTACTTGTGGATTGTCATTAATTCATGTGGCATCTCAGAAATTCTCCGTTAATAGAAATCAATTATTAGCACAATCAATTGCTTATTTCAAACATTATGAAGAATTACGAGGCGAAGATGGATTACAAGAAGTTTACTACAATTTAGGCAGAGCATATCATCAAATGGGTTTGATTAATGTAGCTTGTGATTACTATAAAAAAGCTCTTGAAGTAACCAACGAATTTATCGCAGCTAATTCTGACGTAATGGACTTAAAAAGAGAAATTGCGTTTAACTTACATTTAATTTATAAGAACAATTGTCCACAACTTGCTAAAATGTATCTTTATAAATATATAGTATTATAAGGGAAGAATATGTTTTTTTTTATTTTATTATAAAGGAAAATAACAATTTTTAACTTCATATATATATAAATTTTCTGTGATGAAAAAAAAAATAATTTGAATATGATCATCACGTTTCAATTTCAATTAATTGTATTTTTACATATTTGTAATAGTTTTAGATAATTTAATAAAAAAAAATGACTTGATATAAATCAAGATGAATATAGAAACAGTTTTTATCGATGTTGGCACTAAAATAACTTTTCAAAACTTTTGTGATATTTGTGAAAAAATAAAAAATACCAAAACTAAAGAAAAGGGAGATATATTGACTAAATATTTTAATGATTGCCGAAATCTATTAAACGAATCGAATACGGTGAGATATCTATGTTGTTATATAAAGTGGTAAAGTAAAAACTTTGATGTATAAATCTTTAAAATATATTTATATAAAATTGATAATCTTTCATGAAACTTAACGCTAGAACAATTAATATATTAATATCATTCTCAAAGTTTATCTATTTTGTAATCAATTTAAGTGCTTTAAATATATAAATTCATATTATTTAATAATTAAAAAAAAAATAACCAGCATATATTTATATTTTAGCATACAAATTTACATTCTCTTTTGCGCTTATTTTTACCACAATACGAGAGGGAAAGAGGACCTTATGGTATTAAAGAAAATACATTTGCTAAAATTTATATTAGGCTATTAAATCTGCCAAAACATGGTCGCGACGCTCAAAAGTTGCTCGATTACAAAGCACCGTCATCGTCATCAGCTGTGTCAGCCGATTTTGCTGACATTGCATATTGGGTGTTGAAGTCTCGAAGTCGATCATCATGTCCAGACATAACAATCGTCAACATCAATAATTATTTAAATAACATTGCCTCATTTCACGGTGAAAATCAACCGAGTGAGTGATAATATTACTTGTATGCGTTGTTTATTTATTTCTCAATTTGTATAATTTAAATGGTAATTTTAGGATCAGTTGATGAAGAATTTACAAAGTTGGTATCCACTTTGACGGCCATGCAGCAAAAATGGTTAATTCGCATTATATTAAAAGAACTGAAGCTCGGTATGAGTGCTACAAGAATATTATCATGTTTTCATTTCGATGCTCCAGATTTATATGATTCGACGAATAGTTTGTCAAAAGTATGAAATTTACCTCAAAATATTAACGTATTTGTTTTGTTATTTTTAATACGTCTCGGTAGAGGTGAAATTTATTTTAACGTTATTTATATGACATTCAAAATTATTAACATATATTTAAATAAATTTAGGTATGTTCGACATTATATTCGCATGATATTCGTTTAAATGAGATTGAAATTGAGATTTATTCTCCGTATCGACCAATGTTATCTGAACGTTTAGATATAACTAAAATCAAATCTGTTGTTAAGAAAGAGGAAATATTCTATTTAGAATCGAAATTTGACGGTGAAAGATTTCAAATACATGGAAAGAATGGCTGTTTTAAATATTTCTCTAGAAATGGTTTTGATTATACATCATGTTATGGTGAAAATTTTGACGTCGAAGGCACTTTAACTAAGCATTTAAAACGATTGCTCGATCCTTCAGTTTATTGTTTTATTATAGATGGTGAAATGATGGGATGGCACAAGACGAAAAAACAATTTAGTTCAAAAGGTTATTTAGTACAATATATACAGTTATTTGCTACTTAGAATTTTTTCTTTAACAATTTTATATTATCTCAATAGGAATTAATTTTGACGTTAAAAAGCTGACGGAAAGAAGTGCATTTCAACCATGTTTTTGTGCCTTCGATATTCTTCTATATAATGATGAAATTTTAACAAATAAACCTTTCTATGAAAGAGTACAATATTTGGATAGTTTATTTACTGATGAGGAAGGCGTTTTTGTTCATAGCAAAAGGAAAGAAATCAACGATAGGTTAATGTTTTTTTTATTATATATTTGTTTATTTGGCTTTCAATAATTTATAACATGAAAATACATATATTAAAGTTGTTTTAAATGTTAAAAGAAAAATCTATAATAATGGGTTTTTCATATTTTTGTCATTGCGTTTAACGTAATTTAATAACTGTATATATAATATAAAAAAATCGTAAATAGAATCAATATAAATTTATTTTTGTATATTAGTCTATTGAATAAGCAAAGTAAATTTAACATGTTCATAACTAAAAAGAATATTTAATTTTGTTATCTAATTATTTATTTATTTTTATTAAAAGTAATCAAAAACAATTATTATGTTTTCATATAGCGCTGAAGTTATTGATGCTTTAAATAACGCAATTGAAAATCAAGAAGAAGGTATAGTTTTAAAAAATAAAATGTCACCATATAAACCAAATAATAGAAAAGCAGGATGGTTTAAAATTAAACCTGAGGTATTTTCTATATGTTAAGTTAAAGTATTTGCATTTGTTAGAAGTATTTTTTTCACGAAATTTCAATTATAGTATACGGAAGGTGTGATGAATGAGTTAGATTTTATAATTATCGGTGGATATTACAATGAAAATAAACGATATGGTGAAGTGGGCAGCGTATTATTAGGAGTTGCAGACAATATTAAAGACGAAAGTTAGTATTTAATTATATTTTAGATATAAAACTTAATTATACAAAATTATTAAATATTACAAAAACATTTGTTAGATGGTATTCCATCCATGTTTTATTCGGCCGGTAGAGTAAAATTAACATTAATAAGAGAAGACTTGGAAGAATTGTGCGATAAGTTAAGACCAAATTGGAATGTCGTTCAGAAAGATACTAGTCCTGATTCAGTATCTTGGTCTAAAGATAAACCGGATCTTTGGATTGAACCAAGTAATTCCTTCATATTACAGGTAATAAAATTGCGTTAAAAAGAAAGGATAAATATTTATATCAATTAGATATTATATGAATTTATATTACATTCGTTTACAGGTTAAAGCGACAGAATTAGTAAAAAGTAATGCATTTAAAACAGATTATACGGTACGTTTTCCAAGGGTTGAAAGAATTAGATATGATAAATCGTGGTATGATTGTTTAACGCTGGATGAATTTTCTAATCTAACCCAGGTTAATAAATATATTTTTTTTTACAAATACTTTTTCAATTCTTATTATATGTATTTTATAATAGTACTCACATGGAGTGGAGAAACTAACAGCGCGAAAGATTTCCGATAAAGACGTTCTAGAAGGTAACGAAACTTCCCCTAGAAAAAGAGCTAAATTAATGAACATAAGCTCTCATTTTCAACCAACATTTGTCGGCGATGCCGTTGAGAAGTCTAATATATTCTCAGGAAAAGAATTTTGTATCATTACCGGAAATAACGAAATGAAAAAATCAGATTTAGAAATCAAAGTCTTTGAGAATGGTGGACAGTTTGTTCAAAATCCCGGTATTTTTTGATTCTTTAATTTTTATTTAAAATTTGAAATTGATTTTAATAAATTTCAATAATTATATACAGGAAGAAATACTTTTTGTATCGTTGCTGGTGAAAAAAACGCTCGAGTAATGAACATAATTAAAACCGGAGAGTATAATGTTGCTACTGTTGAATGGTTTTTAAAGGCGATCGATGAAGAATATATAAAAACAGGGAAGCTTTTAAAATGGGCACCACAAGATTTAATTGGGATGTCTCGTAATATTTCTAGAGAATTTGAGTTAAAATATGATAAATATGGAGATAGTTTTTCAGAACCAGCAACATCGGATTCATTAAAATATTCAATGAGTAGAATTCAAGAAAAGGCATGTACATTAATTTAATATTGCTGTAATATTTCAATTAATTATTTATATGGGAAACCTTTTACAATTAGTTAAAATATATATATTTGGATGTTAATTGCGAGTTAAAAATATTTAATGTTATTTTTTTATGTTAGAAAGTGAAATTGTGTATTTTTAAATTAAAGTTTTTTTTTCAATGTTTTCAGATGACGTTGGATTTAACACTTATTGAAATGCTAAGACTTGATGAAGAAATTTTCAATAACACAAGTCCATACTCATTTCTTAGAATGTGCAACATACACTTTCTAAGCTCAAATGAAGCAGTAAATAACACATTAATAGATATAATGAAAATTGAAATTAAGCTGTATGGAGGAGTTTACTGCGAAGTTATAAATTCAGATACAACGCACATTGTTATGCTTTCTGTTCCTAATTTGGAAGATATGTCAATAATTGAAAATTGTATTAAAAATAGTAAACATAAACCTGTTATAGTTACCATTGATTGGTTGAAAAAATGTATAGAAGAAAAGTGTCTGTTATCCACATGCGATTATGAAATGCTTTTATTTAATGATTCTGAAGAAATTTTATAATTTTTGAATGTTGTAAATCATTAATACTTTTATTAATTTATATACATGTTTTTACTAATTAATACTTGTTATTTTTTATTGTATTATTTATAAAAACTTTATTAAGTACTTAATAAAGATTCAAAAGGTGTTTATTATTTCAATTTATTAAAACCAATATTTGTATATACACACAAAAATAATTAATTATCGATTACTGTCGTATTATAGTTCTACTGAATTAATAGTTTTCTCTTATTTTATAACTTTGAAGCATCTGTTAAATTTTCATTATCTTCCCAATGTAATAACTCTTGTTCCTTTATATATTTGAATTTACCATGTTTTCCAATACCTAAAAAATAAATATTAAATTAATATATGATATTGATCAAAGAAGAAATAAAGTTGTAAATAAATGTAATATACAACATTACTACTAGTAATTTATTTAATAATTAGAATATTGATAAATATGTCTAAAACTAAAAAAAATATGATATTTACTAAAATAATTGTAATATATAATATAAAGAAAAAAATATATATATTTAAATATTTGAATCGATGTTCTTTAAACTATTTATAATTAAAACAAATATTAACTTTATGCAATATTAAATTACAGTACATCATTTGTCATCTCAATAAATGATAATAGATATTAAACCCTTACAAATCAATTGAGGTTTAATACTTTGTTTATTGTATATAATAATAAAATACCCTTTTTAAATTTTGGTAAATTTAATTTTATCTCTTCGATGACATTTCTTCTTAGTTCATTTACAGTTTCTTTATTATATTGACTAAAATCACATTCAATACTATTCAATCGATCATATTCAATACAGAATGGAGGCAATTTGGCTATAGAATATGCGAAATTAACAGACTGACCAAGACCTAAAATAAAATGTATTAGATGATATACTATATATATATATATATATATATATATATATATATATATATATATATATATATATATATATATATATATAATAAAATATATTAATACATGAGCCAGTTGCAACAGATCTAGCGGCTAATCCCCATTCGTTTGCTAGAATACCATTTATTAAACGTCCTGTAATAATTAAATCTAAAGCTCGAGATTCTCCTATGAGAGATGAAAGTCTTTTTCCTCCTCTCATAGACAAAGGTATTCCTACAACGAAATATCCTTATAAGTATATATTAATAAGAGATTGCATTTATATACATATATATATTCACATAAATTTATTTTAACCGTAACGTCTTCCTAAAAACCCTAATTCAGCAGAATTTTCTATAACTCTGAGATCACATGTTAATGCTAATTCGAAACCTTCAGCAACACTATATCCATCCATAGCGCATATCACAGGTTTCTTAGAAAGTGAACCTGATGCCCAACTACTCTGAAAATTAAAAAAAATGGTTTGTAATTATATAATTCATTCGAATATAATAATTTAGAAAAACTGTATTAGTTGAAATATTAATTAAATTGATATTTAATTTAAAACATAAAATTATACAATTTTATTAATTTCAAAATATGCATAATATGAACCAAAAATAGTACTAACGACAGCTTTTTGAAAAGGCTCTATTCCTTTTTCTAAAACTTCATCAATATCAAAGCCTGAACAAAAATTTCCTCCTTCTCCATAAAATACAGCCACATTAGATTTTGAATTATCAAATTCTTGAAATGCATATTTCAATTGTTCAATGATAGAAAGACTTAAACAATTCTTTTTAGACGGATTATTCAGACCGATCATTGTAATTTGATTTTCTATATTAAAAAGAACATCTGAAACCATAAATGGTAATTAAATTATCAACAGATATCTTGATGTGTTTATTAATAAATCTGTTATAGAATAAAGGTGCTTTACAAATTTAAAGTAGGAATTCTGACAAAATTTGAAAACGAAATGAAAGTAAAAAAATAAATTACAAATATTTATAATTATTTTTAATCTAAAATTGATATCTAATAAAATTTTATATGTTACCGTTATATAATTATAAATAAAAAATAAAAACAAAAAAGAAATGAATTTGTTACTTGATTTTTATCTACCTATAAAGAAATAAATAATATTTTATAGATGATATAGTTATTTCACAGTATTTATAGGTTAAATTAAAAATAATAATAACAAAAGAAATAAAGCTACTTTCTGAAAGTCTTGTAGAAGAAAAACATCGCTGAAATTTGTCAACTTTCTTAAGAACTATATTTCTTAAATGCCACATTTTTAATGAATTTACGTTTTTTCACACATCTCACGTCAAATGTCAAATACATGTGACAGCATACTTCAAAATTTATTGCCAGTAATACAAAATATTGTCGATTATATATTTTGAATTATAAATTTATAATGGATAAAATAATATAGTTTCAATTTTATAATTCAAAAATATTGATTGTATTGTTATCACAAGTTGTAAATTATTTTTACGTCGTAAAAATTTTTATTTTATAAATAAAAATTTTTACTTAAATTTAAATTAAATTTATTTTTATTTTTTAAATAAAAATTTTAATAAAGTTAAAAAGAAACTATTTATACATTTTATAAATTAATTTCCCTATTTTTCATCGTTAATAATTATTTTTTTTTATATTAATTCTATAATATTTTTTTTTTTTTTGGTTATAAATATTATAGTTAAGGCCAAAGATGTCAGTCGCGTGGAATTGGTCAATGTGGGGTGACGTTGCCCAACTATAGTTGTTCTTGGCATAGATTAAAAATGGCCAGCAGATGTTTAATAGGCGCAGGCAAAGGTTTCCAATTCGTTCGACCGCTGACTTTGGCTCCTCAGGTTCGTTTCATTTTTTTCTCATTTTTTTTTTATTTCATTTATGTATCTATCACCGTCTTTAAAAATGTGTATGTGTTGGATAACCTTTCTACTGTGATTACATAGATAAGAGATTTAATCAAATAAATGTTTACTCGTTGATATGATCTCTTCGCGTTTTGTACTGTGACGTACGAATGGCTTTACTCGCCGTTCTAATTTATATATATTAGATAATATACCCAATTGTAAGTTCAAAGTCCACCGTGATTTTTGTTATATCAAATTGTATGTAAAATGAATCGTGAATATTTGGTTTTTCAAGAAAAAGAAATTGAATTGTATTTCTTGTGATTTGTTTTCAAACAATTTGTAATAAATATGGAAATACATTAAAAATATATACTTTTGGAAGAAAAGTTATTGAATTAATTTACAGTTCAAATAATTATGAACGTATTTAAAGAATGAAATATGATTCAAAATTGTCATAATTAACAAAGAAGATATGAATTGTGTCAAAAAATAAAATTAAAAAAAGAAGATATTAATTGCAAGAAACATATGTATAGGTTAATCTGAAACAAAGCACTTTCAATTAAAAGTTAAAATATTAGATTTAAAAGAATATACGAGTGAAAATATCAAATTGTAATAAAATTAACGTTTAAATATATAATATGTTTCATATATTTTTATAAAATATGTCATATTAATATATTTTAATTGAGTATGTATTTGTAGATGATTCATATTGTTATAAAATATTATATAATTATATTTCGTAATTACATAATTTTACAGGCTGTTCGCAATCAAAGTACTTTGGTTGTTGCCGAACACAATGGTGAACAATTGTTACCAATAACCAGGAATGCAATCTCGGCAGCTCAGAAATTACCAGCCGGTGATATTACAGCTCTCGTCGCTGGACCTAAATGTGGAGCGGTTAATAAACTTTAAAATTTCAATGATTAAAATATTTTATGAATATAAAAAAATAAATTTTGTTTTCTATAGATTGCAGAACAATTGGCCAAAGTATCTGGATTAAAACGAATTCTTGTAGCCGAAAGCGACGCATTTAAAGGCTTTACAGCGGAATCTTTAACACCACTTATTTTAGCTACTCAAAAACAATTCAATTTTACACATATATTTGCTGGTGCCAGTGCATTTGGTAAAGCTCTTTTACCTCGTGTTGCTGCTAAACTTGATGTATCACCCATTTCAGATATTATTGGAGTTAAAGATGATAAAACTTTTATTCGCACAATTTATGCAGGTTATTAAGTCTTTTACTAATTAGTATATAATCATGAAATACATTGATTTTATAATTTCATAATAATTGTATTTATGTTTTACATTGTACAAAATGTGATTTTGACTATTCTAATTAATTAATTTTATCTAACACGATATAAGAGCAAAATTTAATATTTAGTATTTAGAAATATATTGTTATTGAATTTTATATTAATTTCAGGAAATGCAATTTTGACTTTGGAGTCTCAAGATCCTGTTAAAGTTGTTACTGTAAGAGGTACTTCTTTTGAAGCGGCTGCAGATGGAGGATCAGGTGCTGTTGAACAAGCTCCTCAAGGCGAATATAAAACTGATCTTACGCAATGGGTTTCTCAAGAATTATCCAAATCGGACAGACCGGAATTGACCAGTGCTAAAAATATTGTATCCGGAGGTATGTAATTATTTTTTTAATTGAGTAAATATGTTATGCATTTTAAATGAAATTGTACAAAGTTGACACTTTTTGTTCATTTTCTTATTTAAAATTAAAAATATACATTTTGTTTTATCTTCAATAAAAGTTAAAAAATATGGAATAGTACATTTATTTTCATAAAAAACTAAATATCAAGTTTTTACTCCATTAAAATATAACAAATTTATCGATTATTTATTACAATATATTTTTTTTAAATAATATTAATTTAATTATTGATCAGGTCGTGGTTTGAAGTCTGGAGAAAATTTCAAATTGTTATATGATCTTGCCGACAAATTGAATGCTGCTGTGGGCGCTTCAAGAGCTGCTGTTGATGCTGGTTTTGTACCAAATGATCTTCAAATTGGACAAACCGGAAAAATTGTCGCACCTGTAAATATATAACATTATAATATATATTTGAATCTTTTTATGATTTTGTCAAACATAATATTTTATGTAGAAATAATAAACATTATATTTTTCCAAATTATATGCGTAAAATTCATATTTTTATAATTAGTAAGTCTGTTCATTATATGTAATAATTATTTTAGGAACTTTACATTGCTGTTGGTATTAGTGGTGCAATTCAACATTTGGCAGGAATGAAAGATTCTAAAACTATCGTTGCTATTAACAAAGATCCTGAAGCTCCTATCTTCCAAGTAATAACTTTTGCAATTAAATATATTTTTTTAGTTTTGATTTTATACTATACTAAATTTATTCCATATTGCTTATAGGTAGCCGATTTTGGATTAGTAGCTGATCTTTTCAAAGCTGTACCTGAACTTACACAAAAATTATAATTTTAATTGGTGCGTAATTGTAAGGAAAAATATACAGTGTTCATTTTTGTTAATATCATTATAAATGCAATAATGAGATTCAATATCAGAGATATTTTTATATGTTCTTTTTTCATAATCACAGAAATATGAAATAAAATTATTATAGACATTTTATTGTGTTTTTTTTTGTTTTTTAATTTTTAGTTTTTTTTAATAATCCTAGTTTTTTCCTATTTAACAATATTATTTTAGTAAAAATTGTATTGCAAGAAAAATTTAAACTGTAATTATTTTTTTTATCAAAAATTTTAATATTTATCAAAAGAAAAAAATCGTATCTTTTATTTTGTATTTTATTTCACGTTGTGAAAAAAAATACAAAATAGTTTGCACTTATAATATGAATCTTTTTTTTATTGAGGCAATCCTGTACTTTATATTAGAAATTTATACTATTAATAAATAAGAAACTCTATGATAAATTGTTACTAAATTTATTAAATTTTAAATTACAGAAATTTTATTACTAAAAACGAAACATGCACACTATTACATTTAGATATTTTTTTCAATTTGACTAATTAATTCTTTATTCTTTGAAAATAAAAAAAGATTAAAAAAATGATTACTGCATATTAAAAATCTCAAATATTTTATATTTATTATCATATAATATATAGTGAATTACTATTAATTTTTCTATCATTTTAAGAAATATATATTTTTCAAATATATAGTTCAAAATTCATTTTAGTAAACTCTGATTTTTTTATGTGTTATATTATTTTGAGTTAAATAATATCATATAATAACTATATATAAAATAAATAAACGTTTTAAAAGTATATACTGAGAGATTTAAAAAAAAAGTTTTGTTTTTCTTTTTATTTAAAATGAAAAACAAAATGCGGCTCGAGAGAGAGAGAGAGAGAGAGAGATAGATACCAATTTTCGATGAAATATTATTACAGCGTCGGTTTATGTTGATGCGTGCATTTTTTTTTTCTCTTCTTCTTCTTTCCGATCGGCGACATTTGTAAATCTTCGCGGTGCACGCCCACCGTCGAGCGCGCACCAATCGCGTCGCGCGATCTCGCATCGCCCACGTCCGATTGGCGGACACGTCGAACGGCAACGGGCGGAGCGTCCGTTTCGGATGCTAGAGCGGGAATATCTATCCCCCGTACGTGCTTCAGTCGCGGGAAAGTGTCGCATTCGGTTGGTCGTTTCGACGCTTTTCGTCGTAACATTCTGGACGACGTGCAAAAAGTAATGCCGCGTCCACCGCGCGAATCATACGGCGAACAGAAGCCGCCATATTCTTACATATCGTTGACCGCGATGGCCATATGGAGTTCGCCCGATAAAATGTTACCGCTAGCCGATATATATCGCTTCATCACGGACCGTTTCCCGTATTACAGAAGAAACACGCAACGTTGGCAAAATTCGCTGAGACACAATCTGTCGTTCAACGATTGTTTCGTCAAAGTGCCGAGAAGACCCGATAGACCCGGTAAAGGGGCGTATTGGACGTTACATCCACAAGCGTTCGACATGTTCGAAAACGGTTCACTGTTGAGACGACGCAAACGTTTCAAGCTGCGCAAATCTGAAAAGGACGTGTTGAACGAAGAACTGGCGGCGTTGGCTAATTTGAATAGATTTTTCTTAGCAAACGGCGGCACGACCGATAGCGCCGTGAACGTGACACCACCGGAAGAACCACCTCCGTCTCCGGTTTCGCGATTGCCGCCTCCGACACTTCCCTCGTTCACCGAACTGGCACCGGATAGACCGAAGCGTTCGTTCACCATTGAAAGTTTGATATCACCAGACAGACCGGCACCGCCGCCTCCTTTACCGCCTCCGACAGGAGTCGAACCACCGACCTGGCGCACACCATGCTGGGACACTTGTGCTTCGTTGCCTCCACCTTGCAGCGCTTTAGAACTTCAATATAGAGCCGGTCTTCTGGCGGCGGCGTCCCTGAGAACGCCGCTGGCTCCTCTTTATCGTCTCGGCCCCGCGCCCTTGAGGATAGTCTGAATTGATTAAATATATTTATTTAACCCTTGTAAATAATACAAAAAAAATGCATTTTATTATGCCTATTTATTTGTGCAAAACTAGTATTTATAAGTTATGTATCTATATTAATATCGTTATCAGTGTTGTCACAATATGCGATTTATGATATATATATATATATATATATATATATATATATATATATATATATTTCTATAGAAGTTATAATTTTATAGAAATTTGTGATAATATTTATATATATATTTAAAAAAAATATTTTATACATATTAATTCAGCCGTTTTGAAATCACACTCTATATACTGGTAATATATTTTTATTATTTTAATTTTTTTTTCTATTTCTAAATTTTGAATCAATCTATAGTTAGTCTTATTAAGCCATATTATGGTTTTAATATAAACATGATATTTTTATAGCTAAATTAATTACTAAACGATAAAAATACGAACACCTGTTTATCTCCGTTTGAAACTGGTCCATCAAGATATTTCGCATCTCAGAATACAATTATAACTATGTAAATCATAATGTTTTACATATTAATCGTTAAAATAAACATATTTAAAATTTTCTTTCCGTGTGTAATAAAAGTCTTAATCGCATATTACGGTAACATATATATATATATATATATATATATATATATATATATATATATATTTGATTTTTTTAATTTTCTAATATATTATTAATACGTGTTTTTATTCAAATAGTTCCTATAAATATTACAGTATTATTATTGAAAATTTCTTTTTATTTTAATTTTTGTCATTATATCGAATACATTCAACGCTATATAAATAGTTAAATATGAAAAATTAGGTATATCAATGGAAAAATTGCATTTTGTTATGCAATTAGGGCTCAATTTATGTTTGATATAAGAACTAATTTTTTTTATTTATTTAAAAAAGTACATTCCAAAGTTGTATTTATTTATATTAAAAAATGTTTTTATTGATTTCATTAAGCAAGAAAACATTTCAATATATTTTTTTAAACATTTATTTATTTCATTTTTTTTATCATTTACGCACAATTTAATGTCGTAGTAATATTTTAATCAAAAACTAAATATTTTCTCAAAAAAAGTTTTTGAAAAATTAAAATTATTGTGTTCTCTTAAATCGCCGATTAATATCTATCATTTAAATTTTATAAACATTAATCATTTTAAAGCAAATTTATTTATACTTAAAACTATTATTTATTATTTAGTGAATAATTATTATACAATATTCAAAAAAAAATATGCAATTTTTTAAGGTACAATTTTTGAATTTTGAAAGTAAAACAGTTTGATTAATTTCAAAATTCAATATTTTTTTTTAATAGTAGAATTAATATTAAAAGCATTTTAAAGTTATAATTCATATAAAAATGTATAACTTTATAAACACTATATTGATATTGAGCCATTTCATAACATTAATGCAATTAAAATTCAGATTTTTTTTATTAATTAATATCAACATACTAAACAAACTTTAAAATTATATACAGCAAAAAAGAAAAGTATTTTAGTGTGATTTAATAAATTATTAAATAAAATATTAGTACGAAAAAAAAAATGTGACGATATTATTATATTATAATTTCAATGTGATGAATAGTTTCTGCTCGTTAATAATTAATAAAATTTAATATGCATTCATTATAAATTTTAATACATTTTTTTTTCTATAGATGTATGTAAAAATATAATTAATACAAATAAAATTTAAATGCATTAGTGTCGGCGTTGTTGTGTGCCAACGTGTTTATGAATTATTATACATTATAAAAGAAGAGAAATGTTTAATAATAATCATAATAATAAAATATATAAATGTGTTCTTTAGAAATCAACATATATTTAATTTATATTCAGTAGTGATAAACCTTTTTTTTTTAATGAATATCGATACAACTGTACTACTCGATTTATTTGTCACTAAAAAAAATGTAAGTGATTTTTTTTTGTTTTATTTTAATTTTCAAAACAATAAACGTTGTCCGTATACAGTAGGGATAGACAACCTTTTTGTTTTTAAATAACAATGTTCTTCATTAAACAAAGTTGTCCAGCTCTAGTGTAGATGCTTTGTTTTTTTTTTGTCTCATAATATTTGACTGAATGTATTATATATTTATATTTATTATTATAAAGCGTTTTTTAAAATATTTTTAAAACAGAAAATCTTTGAAATGTTACGATTTTAAAATGAACATTTGTTATTTGTCGATTAGCCGATGACGCTTTTCGTATACAAAACGCTTATTATTCGATTAAATAATTTGTATGTAAATTGTGAATATGATTTTAGCTTTAAGTGTGATAATTTCAGCAAATAATATATTTGATTTTATTATTAATAATAATTTTATTATCGGATTTGTTATGTATTAAACGGTTACGTGCAATTTTAAAAATATATACCGAATTGTAAATAATTCAATTTTCCGAATATAATTTGTTCACGATTAACGAAATTATTTATAATTCTGTCTATTATTTCGTTTTTTTTTAATTATTCACTGTTAAATCAGCACAAATTACTTTAAAAAAAATGTAATAATTTGGACGTATATGTTTTTTTTTTTTGGTATTTTTTTATATCTATTTAATTCTTCAGATGTGTAATGTTTTAATAATAATATAATAAAAATCAAAATTTCACATAAAAAATGCAATAATACATCTATAATATATTCTCGTATAATAGTGTTTCTCGTTGAAATTAGAAAAGGTTGAAATATTTTTTTCTATAATTATTTTACGTCATTAATAAAATAAATTTAACCAAAAGACACAAAAAATATAGAAATACTGAGAGACTCATCTTTTTAATTAAGGATTTTAATTTTTATATATCATACATTTCTATTTCACGACATTAATTAATAAAAATATTTAGAAACACTATTATATAATAAGCAATAATTCAGAATTGGAATATTTCTTCGATCATTAATATTTATTGCCGTTATAACTATGCGCTTTAGTAATAAATTGGAAGAACTGTATGAAAAAAAAAATATTTGCTTGAATATTGTATGAAAATATTATATATATAAAATCGTAACTTTAAAAATGTTTTATGTGTATTTCAATTGTAAATATATTGTGGATATTGTGAATTATGTATACAAAAATAAATCATAAATGTGCAAGTGTATACATATAATAAATACATTGTAAATTTAAATATATTGATGTTCCGAGTCATATAAAATGACATACAAAAATAATAATAATAATAAAAAAATATTAAATACAACAAAACAAAACATATTTTTATTGACCATATTCCCATAATTTTGATAATCTGTTAATAAATCGACGAATCGAATAATAATTATAAATTATCATATTTTTATTAATAATTATTATTGATATACGTAGTAAAAAATAAATAAATACGCGCGCGTAAATTTAACGATATTATCTAATACATATATGATTAAATAAATAGTTATACGAATGTATGTGTGTGTGTGTACAAGTGTTTGTATTCATTAAAACCGGCTAGTTAATTAATATAAAATTAACAGCGATGCGTGCAAGAGATTGTGCACGGCACGGTAATTATTGTCGGAGTGTTGTTATTATTGTGACGATATCATTTTATATTATTTATTATGACGGATAAATTGTCAATAAACGGAAATAAAAATTCGAGGGGTTATCTGAACGATCAGAGATATTCAATCTTAATGATTATGATGATTATTGTATAATAATTTTCTTGTGATAGATAACAAGAAAATATTATTTTTTCTGATATATTTTCTTTTTAATATATATATATATATATATATATATATATATATATATATATCTGAATTTTTTTTATAAAGCGAAAAATTCACATTAAAATTAGAATTAAATTCATATTCTGAACATTTTTTTTATATAATAAAATTCTTTCAAACCGTTAATAATTTTCAATGCGTCTTTTTTAACGGCAAAATTCATTTATATATTAACAAATTGACCTTCGCATTCGAAAAATAAAAAAAAACAGTCAATGTTTTATTATTAGAAATCTTCAATCAATATTGAAAATTGATTTTAATTAGCATTAACGACTCTAATTAATTTTAAAACACCTTTATTTTTTTATTAGCGTAAAAACATTGAAATCATTCAACCATCATTATTATTATTATTATTATTTTGTTAAGGAAAATTTGTCATTTTATCTGTTTCATCAAGCGATCAAATTTTCTTTTTGATATTTATTTGTATTTTGATTTCTAATATTGATATTTGGAAATTCATTCTGATTATTTATTAAATTACAAGTTTTAGAATCTCAGAAATTTACTGTCGACTTTTCAATTTTACTTTATGAAAGGCATCATTACATCTGAAATATATTGCAGATATCTATAGATATTTCAAAGTTCTTAATTAAAATAAGCATTTAAATCGGTAAGCTGACAATAAAACAGGGATACTCAACTATTGACCCGTAGATTATAAAGTACTGTTACAATAATAGAAGAAAATTATTTAGATAACGAGTTTTCAAATCAAATACTAAAACGGTTTTATCGCATTAAAAACATTAAATATTTTATTATAAAATAATTTAAAAGAGAGGTTTTTTTTAAAAATATTTTTTCCTTGAAATTTTTTTTTGTTTCATCGTATTTTTATTACTTTTATCGTATTTTATATGGTTATGTTAATAATATATTTAAAAAAAAAACTAGTGTTGATGTAAAAATTATTAGGTAAGTCGACACGATTGATTGTTAATTATTAGTTAACCGACACAATTCTATCGGTTATTAACAAATATTTATTTCTGATTATATTACAAACACATATTGTATTACATATATGCGCAAAGTAATAAAATTTTATGCGGTTATTAAAATTAATTATTCGTCAAAATGGGAGAGAAAAAATAAAACTAAACGCGCCAATATCTTATACGATATTACATCTTTTACCTATAATTGATTTTTGCGGTTTGTAATTTTATTTTATTTACTAATATTATGACTTTGGACGCATAATTAACATAGATCATTTACGAGTTTATAATTTGCGCGCGAAATGAAAATTTCACAATTTTATTTATACAACAAAAAAATAATAATAATTTAAAAATAATAATTATCAAAAATTATTTTATTTATAATTTTATCATAAAATACTTTTTTTGTAATTTATGTAACCGTTTTGTGTTTAACAATATTTTTATGATTATTTTGGTTTGAAATATTGAAAATCCCTGCATTTAGAACAAATAAAACAGCGCAAAATATTATATTTATAATATAAATGTTTTACATGAGAGTAATAGTCGTAAACTACAGTCACTTGCAATTATATAACGTGCTGTTTAAAATTAGATATTTATCATGTTTAAACAAAATTTTTAATTTCCTGTAGCAGTAATAAATCTTTTTTTTTTCCTATTCACATATACGAACAATGATTAAATATGAATTTAATGTATATTTTTACGCATTTATATTTTATAATTATTGATGATTTTTTTTCTCGAAAATATATTAAAAAAAAATTAGTGTAAATATAGCATGGACCAAATTTACCCGTTATTTAATTAAATCAGAGCTGAAAATATTTCGTTTATGGCCAAAAAGTACCGTTATTTTTTAATGTTAATTTTTGAAAATTTTCCTAGTTACTTTTAAATTTGTAAGGTTATTGTGAAACAAATATATTAAAGTGAGTTATTAATTCTATATCAAATTATTATTTTTAATTACCTTTATATGCCCATTTTAATCATTAATTTCAGAATTGATCTCGTAACATATTTTTCTAATATTGAAGTTCATCACAACTATCATAATTATTAAAATATTTATTTTTGTTTATAATTGTATGATTTAAGATGTATAAATACAAATATAAAATGTCACTATTTTTCTTAAAAAAAAACACACACACACACACATATCACATTGTTGTGACCGTTCAAATGTTACAAAACACCATTTTATCTTTCAAAACGATGATTATACGGAACAGAACCTCTAATTTTTTTTTTTGTTTCAACCACTATTCTTTAGGGGAGTTACGGCGAATAGATGTTTTTACGTAATGGAAATACATGCAACGACATCCTCGTATTTGAGCTTATAGAAGTCATACTAGATTAAAATCCAGTAATTTTGAAAGCTTTTCCTGTCGAATTTTCCTTCGCACGCTACTGGGCGTCAACCGACCCTCCGCTACGCCCCTGAATAAATATTTATGAAGAACAATAAGTTTAATGAAGGAAACTAGCTGATGGTTTTTGTACGTACGTTAACCTGAAAAAAAAATCTTTATAAATCACCCCGGCACACCTTTGATAAAATCCCTATTTATTTTCTTTTATCTGATCGAACACTCTCGTCGAGCTCGAACACAAAGTCCATTGAACACGCTAAAGATTGATTGTAAACTATAAACGAGCGACTTGTGGTTTTAATACTGTTTTCTAAATTAGATTAAGAGAATTTCGTGAAATAAATTTCCCAAATTAATATTTTTTTTTTATATCGAACGTTTTTAAATATCATATATACTTTTATCAACATGCAAAATACAATCAAACATTAAAACTATATTTAATATTAAAAAAATATATCAAGCTTCTAAATTCACTTATCAATATCAAGTTCAACATTTAAACGTAAGACAGAATTGTCAATACACATTATATCATTATATTACCATGTTTAAATACGAAATATTCATAAGCATATTATTATTTTGAATATGATTATATCTAATAATTAAATAGATATATCATATTAAAAAACGAACGTTAATTTTATAATTGTTAGATTTTAAGTGAATTTTTATGATTAAAAAAAATCGCATAGTAGGCATACGTTTAAACAATAATATATAAATCAATATGCACATATTTTTCTATCGATATCGATTTAAAATAAATAAATATATCGTATAAATTGGAACGTGTATCGGGTTCATTATGTGAAGGCATGAATTATTGAATCGTGTGAGGAAGTAGCTTGCAGCGCGCGCGATTTGTTTTCAAGCCGACTGAAAATGGCGCCATCAATAATGAAAATTTACAAAGTGCACGCACATACACATACACACGTATACGAAATACATTTTCTCGAACTTAATAATAATATCGTAATATAAATTGATACATGCCTTTCGGTTAGAACACAATTATCGATCGACTAGATGTTAATTTCGCGCAATATATCAATTATATATATATATATATATATATATATATATATATATATATATATATATATATAAATGATTTTTTAAATAATTATACGGTGTCATAATAAAAAAAATCACCAATCTGTTGATATATCAAAAAAAAAAAATTATATATATATATATATATATATAATTTTTTATTTAGTTTAAAATATTATATTTTACAATTTATATAAATAGTATGTTTTAGTTTGTATTATTAATTTTATACACTGTTAAAAAAAAATAAAAATGAATTGTACTTGAAAAACTAATCGATGTTTAGTTGAAAAGTTTTGTCGACGTTTAGAAAATTCAAAAATAAATTTTGGATATACAATAATATATTATTTTATAATTGAGAAATTTTACGGTATATTTATTTTCATATTATTATTAATCTTTTTTAAATTTTATACATTAATAAGTATATCACATTAATTAATTAATAATAATTTTAGACTATTAGTATTCAAAATATAGTTTTATTTTTATCTTAAATCTTATAAATAACAAATGTGGATTTTTTTTGAATATTAAAACGATACTTAATTTTGACATTAAAATGTTTTTAAAATCTGAGTGATATTAAATAGTTAAATTTAATTTAATTGCAGATTTTAATAATATATTTCGCATAGTATTATTTAAAATCTTTCAAAAAAACGAATATTATGTCAGATGATTGAACGTAAAGTTGTCGATTCTACTTAATAAAAAATTAAATAAAGTGAGCTTTTAGTATGGAAAAAGCTATTATGCTCCTAATTCAATCTATATTATATTCTTATAAATTATTTAAAAATTCAATTCAATATTTGAATCTTATGAAAAAAATATCGAATAGAACAGTAGATCTAATAATAAAAATCAAATTTAATTTTACGTACGCCATTTTGGAAACGATATTTTTTTCTTTACTTTATAAACACGAATTATTGACAATATTACCGACAACTAACTATAAAAACATAATAAATAAAAAATATATATACAGCAGCCATTTTGTGAATAGATTCGTGTTAAAACGGAATATTACGGCGACGTTATTATATATTAATATATGTATTTCGTATATGCGATATGATCGCCGGTAAAACGATCCAATAAAAACTCGATACGCATTACGTATTCATAAATAATGGACGTTATATGATGAATCGCGTTATTTTAAAACCACCTGCTATATTAGACGACATAGGTTACTTACTAATTAAAGCCCTGAGAGCCGCGTGAACCGAACCATAAATCAATCTCGCGCCATACAATATATTAAAATAGATGAATGCGCCCCACAAACACACACACACACACACACACACACATATATATATATATATATATGCGTGTAAGTTGATTGTTTGTGTTCTTACTTAATCACTTTCGTGGGATATTCTCGTTATCCCTTGTGATCCATGTGAGTTGTGACTTATTCGACCCCAATTCTTGATGTTATACAAAAATAATAAAAATTAAATATGATATTAAGAGCGGTTCATATATATATATATATATATATATATATATATATATATATATATATATAACACTGTGATAAAAAATTAAGGTGAATTTATTTATAAAATGTAAATTCTTTATTTATTTTTCCAAATTAATTTTATCGTCTTCAAGGTAATGTCCGTTCGAAAAAAAAAAGATTTTTGCTAACGCTTTTTCCAGTGTCAAAACGGCGTTCGCGCGTTAGTCTTTTGAGTTTGCTGAATAGCCAGAAGTCGCACGGAGCCAAATCGGGCGGATACGGTGATTGCGGAACGATACAAGTAAATTTTTTGGCAAAGAAGTCGCGAATAACCAATGCAGTATGACATGATTGGTGCATTATCGTGATGAAGGAACCAAGAGTTGTAAAAACACGTGTAACTCGGAGATAATTAAACCTTTTGACAAATGGATGCTTAGCAAATGTTATAGACAGTCCTACTAATCTAGAAAAAAAATTACAATTTACCTACCTACCTAATACCTGGGAGTTTTAAATGACAATTTAACCTTACTTTTAGATATTTATAATATATATCTTCATTATTAGAAATATATTTTTTTTTCTCTAAAAAATAATAATATAATTTATTGATTGTTTTTTTTATAATTTTCCTCATTAATTTTTCATCATCGAATCAGTGAATATGATTGAAAATGATTGAATTTCCTTCGATTTTTTTTTTGTTAACGTTGTGCGTTAAAAATAACTGGTGTTAAAATTGATATGGAATATTTGAGAAAATGTATTTTTTGGACTCATTTTTATTTTATTATTATTATTTTGTATTTATCTCGCGAGAGTTAATTGCGTTCACGCTTTTAAACTGGAAAATTGACCGGACGCTCTGTATAAACTTTTTCACCGTTATTACGTATGTCTAAAAACAGAGTCATATTATGGTTAAAAAAATATATATTTTATTGTTAAATTATAATTTATAACGGAAATCTAAAATAATTAATCATAATTAGATTGATAATTGTCGTTACAAAACTTGATAGACGATTCAATTATAAAATTCGAAATTCAATTTTTCGATTCAATAATTAAAATTTAAAATGGTTTATAATTTTCTGATTCATCTCTGAAATCTAGAAAAACGAAAGATTTTATGTTTCATCAGTATTTTGTTTCGTTACAATTGTTTGTTTGTTCTTTTTTTGTTTCAATATGGTAAATTTTGATGTAATAAACTGGTCGAATTTTTTATTGTTTTACGAATAAAATATTTTAACAGTAATTAATAATAGAATTTTATATTAAAATTATGCATAAAATGCATATTCATATTAGAAATAATAAATTGCTGTAAATTATTACTTATATCGTAGAATTTGTATTTGCAAATATCAAAGTAGAATTTTTTGTTTTTAGAGCATTGAAATATTTTTTAGAATATTATATATGGTCAATGATTTTGCATTTTTTTTTAATAAAAATAATTCAATAATTGTAATTTAGATATATTTTTATATCGGTGTGTTTCAAAGAAGTAAATTATTTTGTAACAATTCAAAATATAACATTGTCTTAAAATAAAGTAAAATGACGATTTTTAGCCAAAAAATAAATATATATTTAAGATTTAAACGTTTTTTTTTAATTTTAAAATTGCTTTCAAAAAATTTATGTATATATCTGTATGATTAATAATAATATGCTCGATTAATACATATTAAAAATTTTGCTATTGAAGATTTAAATTTTAAATTATTGGAAGCGTAAAAAATTGCAACACAACGATTCTAATCTTCTTATTTTCATTATTATATTATGCTTTAGAATATAATTGAAAATTTATAAATTCTTATAGATTATACAATTACTTTACATGATTTAGCGAATCAAAACAATTTTAATTGAAACGTCAATGTGCAAAATTTAATTTCATTTTATTAGCGAACGTCGATTACAAATATGATTAATTAAACCGTCAGGGTTGACGTGTATAGATTTTGATTTATCTAATTCGTCAAGGTCACAGCGTTTAGATCAAACGTTGCAACTGAAATAACTTTGATTTTTATTTATTTTTTATTGCTTTTACGTCGAAATGTCGCCGAATCGAAACGACGAAACGTCGACGATGAAATATATTGCTCGTCACTTATATTTAGACGATCGTGACGAGTTTTCATTCTTCGCCTTTTCTCGGAGTTTTTGTTATTTATTTTTTTGTTTAGTCTGGACCTCAGCGCGAGTGTGTGCGTGCGTGCGTCTCTCTTTTCGTTGCTTTCGGTCATTTGTCGTGTTTTGAGTGTGTTTGGTAACACAAACACGTCGTTTATGTGTCGTTTATCGCGGCCGTCATTAATGTGTTAAAGTAAGCAAACAGCGAGGGGGAGGGGCGCGGGGAGGCCCCGCCCCTGCGGCTCGTTTCTGAACTCTGCTTTTCGAATAACTACCAAAATACACCCTGTTCGCGAATAAACAATTTCAGATTCATATATATATGTATATATTTATACATTCAGATACTGTCTGCATATCGATATGCTTTTAATATTCGTAAATATTTTAATTCGAAAAATTTTCATAATTTCATAATAAAATATTATATTTTTCAAACTTTAATTTTATAATTATAAATGCAATCATTTCAAACTATTTAATTCTATAAAAAGCACGTTAGTAAATATTCATTATATATATATTTTTTTCCCCTTTTAAGGGTTAGAATTCAATCACGACACTATTAACAAATCAATCATAAAATCATTATATCCTATGAAAATATTTAATTTTCATATTATTTGAATACGAAACACTTGCTTTATCGTGATATTAAAGGGCGTAAAATAATTTTTCGGGCATACTATATGCGAGCACATGATTCGGCTAGTGTTTTATGCGGTCGCTTACAAAGCGCCGCTTTGCAGAATTGAACGTTAATCATTTTTTAATAGCGGTTGGTTGTTGGCTTTTCAGATACCGCCACAGATTACATACACACGCGCATATTATATCGCACAAATGCGAAAAAAAATATAAATAAATATATATATATATATATATATATATATATATATATATATATATATATATATATATACAGCGTTACCAACGGAACTAACTTGACAGGTTCACAAACACAAGCACGTGGATGCGCCATTTTTCTCGTGAAAAATTCGATTTATAATATATTATAATGTGAGCCTGAATCGAGATGTGTTCGTGAGTTTCGAGTGTTAATCGAATGATGATGTGTTGGACAGACGATTGTGTGCGTTGAACATTATTAAACTATCACTTCAGAATCATAGATATAAATATATATAACATCAAAATTTAAACTATTTTTATACGAACAAATTATTTATGTGTCGATATTCATTTATATTATATTTTAATAATATCAAAAATATTATATCATAAATCTATGATTGTTAAATTGTAATTATTATTAAATTATAAATATGGAAAGTGAAAAATATCTAAATACGATCTGTTTCATGTATAAAATAGATATTAAACGGAACTGAAATATGACACGTAATTGATATATAATTATATATTACCAATCTAATTATAAATAAATAAAATTAAAATTAATATTTATGAATGTTAATATAATATATAATATAACGGATTCACTGGTAGAAGACTTATAATATAATCATAATAAAGAAATTTATCGCTAGGAAATTTGATGGATTTTTTTTTTGATGGAAAAAAATTTCACAACGCAACCAATTTTTCATAGAAATGAACAATAGCGACAATTACTATCGAGACTTATATGTATATATATATATATAAATATATATATATATATATATATATATATATATACATACATGTGTAGCACAAACACATTTTATAAATATGCAAATAGCTTAAAACGTAGCTTCATTTTTATAAATTTATGCCAGATAAAAAATAACAATATTAATTGCTCACGCAATATTTTTTTAATCAATTAACTAAACTGCTCTGCATAAAATGAGAAAATGCCAGAAAAATTTTGTGAGCGGCTCCCGTGTAATTAGTGTAATATTTGTGATTTATTGTTTGTCTATACGCTTTTTTTTTCGAGCATAATCTTATTTTCCATTGTGAAAATTCTTTGTTAAAGTTTTACATGCTGTAAATATATTATATATTCAATACTAAATCATATAATTTATATCTGTATGAAATTAAGATATAAAAATAATTATTAGTTGTATGATTGCTTTTATTTTTTTTTAGTATTATAAGTATAAATCAGAGAAAAATCTAATTTATATTTTCATGTATAAAGAAGTTATTTTTAATCAATAATAATGAATAGAAATTGGAATTTTATTAAATGTATGTTATATTATATTTTTTTCTCAAACCATCAATGTTATGAAATATATTTTTATTGATATTGAAATAAAACAAATCACATACAAAACGCGTTATTTGTTTATAAAATTATACAGGCAAAAATAAAGTAAATAAAAAAAATGAAAGAAATAAAAACACAACAACAACAATCAAAAGGAAAAAAGGAACAAAATCACGACGTAGTTTTAATACAGCAATCATAATAATTACGCAATTATGAAAATGTATCACATTGCGGTTCAACATTACAAATTCAATTATGACAATTCTCGCAATGATAATAACAATAATAATAAGGGGGTTTTGCCTTTGGCACGATTCATTATATTGTGCAACACTAAATGAGCTGCAAAATTTTGTCCCCCGTTTTGAAAAAAATAAAAATAAATATTAAAATATATTTTTTTTTATTTCTCACACATATAAATATTATTTTTTTTAATATCGCATAAGATAAAATTAGATATAGTCGAAGATACGAAAATAAATACATTATGACAATATGTTATTATATATATTTTAGATGATAAAAAAAAATTAATATTCAAGATAATTATAAAAAAAAAATATATGTAAATCGATCGTCTAAAATTTTATAGATTGTTTGATATTCTATGGCATAATTTTATGTGCGAGCGTATATTAATATTTAATGTGAATCGCTTCCTTAAATTATAGGATTTTAATGGAAGTTTAATGTATTCGGCGTTTTTAATACACACAAAAGCCTCACAAAAGGGAAGCAAACCAAAAAAAGAAAAAAATGAAAAAAAAAATGGTAAAAAGACTCGCATACCACACCATATACATAATAATGGAAAATGTGAAAGGAAATCGTTTTCAGAGTGCTGTGAATGAGTAATAACATTACCATATTTTTTCCCGTTGCTGAAGTTTTCAAAATAGAAAAATATCAATTATGCAATTGGTATGTTTTAAAAATATTGAAATGTATGTGTGTGTTTTGCATTTTGTAATCTGTCGTAAATGAACGTTCAAAAAGAAAAATATATGCATAACGAAATTTTTAGTATTATGCGTGTAGTAAAAATATAAAAATTTTCGCGTGTGAATGTATTTTTATTAATTTTTATGTTGTGAACAAAAAAAAATGTTTATAAAATGTGTGAACACATTAAATTTTAATGTTTGATGCATTGCAAACAATTTGAAAATTTAATCATATTTAGTCATATAATATTGAGGAAGTAATTATTTATTAGATAAATTTTGTTAAATAAACGTTGTTTTAGACAAGTTTTTCAAAATTAAAATAAGAACAAATTGAAAATAAATATTAATAATTAGATTATTTATACAAATTAGTGACTTTATAATCTTATTAATATTAAATTTGATAAATTACTATATTATTATTAATTAAAATGTCATTAGTTTTTAATTTAAATATTTAAAAACCCCAATATTTTTATATAAAAATATTCGTTAAAAAAACTTCATGACATTTTTTTTTAAATTATCGATCATAAAACACGTTTATTACAAAATAAACTTCAAATATTTTTCTGATTATTTTTACAATATAAAATAAAATATCACTTTTTAATCCGCTATGTTATAAATTGGATATTAAAATACAAATACATTAAAACAATATTATATTTTAAAGCATAAATAACGATTTATATAACATAATGATATATAAAATTCTATATTAAAAAATGGATGAATAATGAGAATTTAACGTTGAAAGCGTGATTTTTATTTTTCGTGATGACATCACATTATCATAATGAAAAAAAAATATAATCTTTGTAAAAATTTGTGTGACATCACGAATATTTTCTTCATTTCACATAAATATTGATACATTCTTCGTTGAGTGATTTTCACAAATGTAAATCAAAAAAAAAAATGTAATTATAATCGACAGTTAAATATGACCGATTTAAATCAACATACACAAATATTTTAATTAATATTTAATATCACTTATTATATTTTCATCGATTATTTTTAAATCTAAATCGGAACAACTTCTTTATATATATATATATATATATATATATATATATATATATATAACATAATTAATATGAATGTATTCTAATTACACATATTAAATCTACTATAAAATTATTATAAAAAGAAATTTTAATAACACGTTTCTATCATATATATATATATATATATATATATATATATATATATATATATATATATATATATATATATATATATATACGATATATTATAGATACATAAATATACATATGCAATATTTAGCCAAAGGCGAACGAATCCCCTTTACTCACAAATAAATAACTTACAGTTGTTCGAAATATAGTGACACATTCGTAATTAACTCCCGTTTGGGCTTTTTGCGGCTTGTAAAATTTACGATTTGTGATCGTTAAGAAAAAAAAATAACGCCTTTTTCACCACGCGGTTTTATGTTAATCTTTTTTAATCTTTGTAATTCGAAACACCACCCCAGGGCGATAGTTTCCCGAACGATTCGACGTCTAAACAACCCCGATTTCGAATTTTCGTCCGTTGTTCTAGTTGAATTGTAAATAATTAAATTGAAAAAAAAAATAGTGAAAACTTTTTTTTTCTACGATTTTATTTTTATAATCTTTTGGGCACCGAAAAAAAAATAAAATTTCGTTTATTTAATTATGTTTTTTTTTTTTAAATAAAATCATTGAATTTTTTAGCTGACGATTTGGAAGGTGAAAAAAAAATCGGATCCATAATGACTGTTGATTGTATAGGATAAAAAAAAATGTAAAAGAAAATGGTATGATTTTGTGGGCACGAAATCGTCGTTTTAAAACATACAGGAAAAAAAACTCATAGAAAAAAATATAAAAACGTGATTTTGATTTTTTACCGCGATTACATTTCGATTAATCTACTTTCAAACGTTCCGCAGATTTCACTATGTAATTTTGACGCATCCCCATTATTCTTGTTGTTGTTATGATTTTTGCTCTTTTGAATAACATATATATATATATATATATATATATATATATATATATATATAAATATGCGGAAATCTTTTATATTAGAAAATCTCGTTTGTAACTAGATAAAGTATTCAATGAATAATAACACTAAAATCATCTGAAATTATTTTATATAAATACAAAAAAATAAATAAATTTATTTATCGTAATTTTTAAAATTAAAAACTATATATGTATATTTTGTTAAAAGAATCGAATTAAATGCAATTATATTCGAAATTTTAAGAATAATTTTTCAACGATTATTTAGAGGGTATTGTTTATGCGCACGAATTAATGAGTCTTAATAACTAAGTCATCAAACGACAGATGTATTTTTTTTTCTCGAGTTCATAAATATATTAACATAAAAAATTCGTGTCAGAAATAATAAAAGAAAAACTCGAAATTAGTCCGTTTAAAACAGAGGTGAAAATTACGACTGTTATTATATGCATTTTTTATTATAAAAAAAATTCAACGTTCAATATTTTTTATTTATTATATATTTTATTTACGAAACGTGTCTATATTCGAATAATATCTTCTTTTAAATTATAATTATTTTTTTTATTGTATTTTGTCTATATTCTTAATTTTTAAGCACTTTTATTTATCTATAGATTAGATAGAATAAAAATTTAACAATGATTGACCTATTTATTATTGTTGTTTACACTATATCAAGGTAATATGGCATGCAACAGAATATTTTGAATTATATATATATATATATATAACATTATTACGATGTATATATGATTTTCTGATCGCGTGTATAATTTGATTGTTTTCATTTTTCATATACAGGGTAGGATGAAGAGTATTGGTACAAAATGTTTTTCCTGCGTGTTGCCCTTTTTATGCTGTTGGCCACTGTCAGCAGCTGGTTTTGCAAAATTACCTTCGTTTCCTTTAGCCCTTAACAATATCGTCTCATAGTCTTAATTTTTTTCAAGACATTCAATCAATTTAGTAAATAAAATGAGTACATGGTATATGATATATCGTATATATATATATATAAAATTTAATTTGCACTGGTTTGTTTGTCCGCTACAAAATATGTAATCGATTTTTCGATCACATTTCAATATTCGATTGAATTGAAATTTTTAACACTTGCTCATTTTTGATGACATTATACGAATCGATCAATTAATGGCAATTAATTGATTAAAATTTTACAGAAATTTTGTGTAAAAAAAAATAATACCTTACAATATTTAATGCATATATATATCAACTTAAGACATGTGACATTAAATAATAATAATAATAAAAAAAACAAATATTTCATCAAATACAATATCGTATAATGTGCCTATATAATGTTTCCCATTATAATATATTTTCATACAATATTTTTAGTATATGGACTGTGCATTTTTGATAGTATGCACCTGCCCTTATTATATTAAAGTGTTGCGGGTAAACTGGCTTAAACGGCTATTTAATTCTTTAACCTTTGATGTTTTCTAATTGATTGTTCCAAAAATTACCTGAACGGCCATCGGGTGCACAAAAGCACATACATATACGGTACACAGTCGTAAAAACGCACCACCGAAAAATAATAATGAAAAAAAAATCGAGAATGTAAAGTGGTGAAAAAAAAAATGGAAGAAAAATATAAAAAAAAATAATACAGAAAACGATGAACGCGTATTATTAAAACGAACACATCGTTTTCATTGTATCGCCTTTTTTATGTCCGTGACAAGGGTCTAATTATGAAATTTAAAGCGAAAACTAAAATATATATATATATATATATATATATATATATATATATATATAAAATAAGAAAAATATTGATAACGCTAACAAAATTTTATATGTATTAATAATACAGTGTTAAAAATGATAGATAATAAAAAAAATAATAATAATAAAATTGACACGTTTAATATTAAATTAAAAATAATTTAAACAAATTGGCGAATCGATGAAATGTCAATTGATAATAATTCAACATCTTTATATTATATGTACGAAATATTTATTTTGATTTATGAGGAAAAAAAAACAGTATAAAAAACGTATGCCGTTTTATTCGTTTTCAATTAACTTTAGAATGTAAATTTACCATATTGCATTACATTATTATTCGTCGATTTTAATTTATTAACGTATAAACGCATATGAAATAATGATTGCATCGATAAATCTGATTTTAATTATAAATCATTTACGAATGGTTATATAAATCAGAGATTGTAAATTGAAAACGTATGGTTATATTTAGTAATAATTCTATAATTAATATTTATCTCATAAATGATAATGATCATATGAAACTATTATAATTTCATAATTGTTTTTTTTTTCATATATATATATATATATATATATATATATATATATATTAAAATAATTTGAAAATATCTTATATATATATGATGAATATGAAAACGATTTTCAGAATATAAAAATCTAATTTTATATAATAAAATATGTAATACTATTTTTGATGAACGTCCGCCGTATTCACCACTTAAAACGAATATGTTACCGACAATATTTAATAGATAAAACGCAAACGGCACGAATAGAATCCGAGTAATAATCGTTTGTTGCGACACAGTGCAAGTAAGAAATATTTTCGATTTAATAATTTTCACTTTTATTACCGGCAATGTTTCGAAAACCGCATTTGATTCGCCGACAAATTATTATTCGACGAATTATCTTGAAACCGCAACTTAGAGATTTTATTATATATATATATATATATATATATATATATATATATATATATATATATATATATATATATATATATATATACGTGTACAATGTGTACGTGTATATTCAATAAATATTTGTTATTATTCTTCGGTTTTATATTGATATTAAATTTAAATGTACATAAAAATGTAACTGAATAAAAATTGTTACATTGACCGTATCGATCAGCAGCAGTCGTTCATCCGTGAAATACGTTGATTTTTTTTCATCATTGTACGTGTTGTTGTTTTTAAAAAAAATACGAAAAAATATTTTTTTTTCACGATGCATCATTTGTGATTCACACCGCACTTTTAATATATATGTATATATATTTTTTCAATATTTATATGAAATCGCTATAAATTGATCGCTCATTTAGATATGAATTTTTCCTATGATTGTCAATATAATTTTACGAATTCGAATCGCCAGCTTTATGTTCAATTCAAATATAAATAAAAAAAAAAGATTTTTGTATTTGGAATAATAATTAATTTTAACAATAATGACTTTCCCTACAGTTTTTATAATAGACTAATATTTTTTTTAATGTAAACATATATATATATATATATATATATATATATATATATATATATATATATATATATATATATATATATTATTAAACACTAATTTTAGAGTATTGTTTTTCAATATTATATTTCAAGATCGACGTTTAAAAACACATTTCGTCAAAATTATACACAGCCACCCAAAGTGGAGTCGATTATGCGTTACCTAATTACCGCTTTTAACCTACACAAATATTATCTTTTTTAATAGGTCCTCTATAATCATACACAATGTTCGCTTTATTATAATAACTAAAGAACGAGTTATCGATTAAACCATTACGATATTTATTATTATTACTACAAAATTATATATTTATTTTAATTAAATTATTTCAAAATCTATGGGGAAAAAAAAAGAAAAATTTCTTATATTTTTCATAGTTTTTCTCTATGCAAAATCTATCTTTGTGTTTGAAAATATAAAATATATATATATACCGATTTGTTCCGATTCGTATATATCAACGATTACATTCTAACGTAATTATGAAATATTATATTGTAAATATGTACAGCAATTTTAACAAGCGGCATATAATATTTTATTGAAATTGTATTCGGTATGCGATGAAAATTTCTCACAAAACGTCCAGTAAAAGAATTACATTAAAAAAAAATTAATTTGTTGATATGAAAACTTAATTGCGTTTATTTTTGGTAACCGCTCTTCTCAAATATTCGTAAAGGTAATAAATTACTGAGCGCGCACGATAATTACGTTAAATTGGAAATTTCGCCTTCATAAATTCAGCTCGATTATTATTACGTTTCATAGTTTTTTAATAGATAAAAACGTTTGCCGTGCCTTTTTTCTCCTCTCTTTTTTGCGTTTTTTTTTCTTAAATGATGTTTTTTTTCTTCGTTACGCGGCAAAATCTCCATATTTTTAACATTCGTTTTAATTACCGATTTCCTGTTTGTTTATTTTGTTTATGTGAAAAATATATACGTGTGTGAATATGTTTATTATGTTCACGTAAAAAAAAAAGTATTTGCTGAAGAATTTTCACACATAAAAATGCAATGAATATGCTTTATTTGGAATGTCAAAAATTACGTTTTACCATTTTTTGATTGACTATGTGAAAAAATAGCTGGAATTTTAAGAATGCGACATAAATGAGAATATATATATATATATATATATATATATATATATATATATATATATTAAATAGTAATAAAGTTTAGAAACACCCGTTAGTTATGTTATTTCAGATTCCAAATTCAATTTCTCGTAACATCAATTACATATTTCAATTTTTTATTATTGTATTTAATATATAGTATTTTTTAATAATATTTAATGTATATATAAAATCCATATAATTGTATACTATTATGTTTTATTATAGATATATAATTTCTTAACTTTAATTTGAACTTTTAATAATGTATATAGATAATGAATTTTTAAGACATGATTTTTTATTCAATTTTATGTTAAATTTTTATACTATATAAGGTTGAATTTGTATGTAGAAAATTTTAAATTGTGAAAAAATAATTCATATTTTTTGATATGTAATATATAATATATATTAAATTTTTTTGAAATAAGTTTTTTGAATTCAAGATTTTTAGTTAGTATATTATCAAATGAATCAGCGATATTTAATCTAAAATTTATTTAGAATTGAAAATAAAAATATTTAAAATTATCGTTTATTTAAAAAAAAAAAGTACAATATATTAAAATATTTAATACGTATAAATAATAATATAATATAAATAATTTAGTATTTAATATTCTATTTAATAACACGATATTTTAACGATGCGATTTCATTTGAAAATCAAAAAAAAAATAAACAATTTCACAACTATTTATCGCATCGTTTTCGCACAGTGCGTCGATTTAAAAGCGATCGAAAACAATCACCGCACTAAACGATGATATGAACGATATGTAAAATGCGCGTTAACCGATCAACTTTTACCGAAGGATTCGAACAATAACAACAAAAATAAAATAAAATAAAATAAATAAATAAAAAATTAAATAAATAAAAACCGGCATAATCCGGGAATGACACGACCGCATTTTACGCGATATAAGCGTATGATGAATGGTAAAATCGGTCGCGTCTTATGCTATATACAAGTGTTCGTTCCCCATTAGGCGTTCGGTAACAATCTAATCATTTTCAAACATATTAAATAAGGCGGCCGCAGAACAAAAGCTGACCACGAATCGTTTCTCTTCTCGCATTGGCGTACACTTTTATGCGCCACACATGATTTTCGGACGACGCCATCTTTATTATATATATATATATATATATATATATATATATATATATATATATATATATATATATAATAATAAAAATAAGTAAATAATTAAGCGCTATTAAAATCCGAAAGTGTTCTTCACACACATACACACACACACACACACACACACACACACACATATATATATATATATATATATATATATATATATATATATAGTTGAACGTAATTGATTTATTTATTTTATTCATATTGAAATGTTTGTATAAATATATGAAATTTTATTTGAAAACGATTGTTTTAAATTAAAGATATATATATATATATATATTTTTTTTTTCCTATAAAATTATTAGTACATATTTTATACGATAATAAATTTTAAAGTCGATATACATTTTCAAGTATATTTAAAATGATTATTTATTTTATATTAATTAATAAAATAAAAATATTACGATATATATTCTTCGTATATAAATATGTTTTTTTTTATTATAAATATAATTTCGATCGTATATATTATATATTAAAAATAAGTTTGTATATTTTATATAAAATTTCATATTTAAAATCAATATAAATATATTTAAACAATTTGAAATATTTGTAGAATATTTTTATATTATTAAACAAAAAAAAATCGTCAATTTCGTCCGATTATGGCCGTATAATTAATTGTGTCGATATCACGGGATGTCCGAGAGCAGACGTCCGGCTAATCTATTATAAAAGTGTAATAATAAGCATTTAGGAAAACAAGAAAGGTGCGAAGCGGCGAGTCTCACAAGCGGGCCCCGAGGCCACGGCACCATCACACGATACAACATTCGATCATCCCTCTCGCACGTTTTTATGCCCGTTTCACTCTAGCGCATCGTCGAAAAATCGACCGTTTCTCCTTCACGACATACGCTCTAAACCGACGGTACGAGTTCCGTTTTTATTTATTTATATATATATATATATATATATATATATATATATATATATATATATATATATATATTATTATTATATAAACTTTGAACGAAAACGATATTAAGCGCGAATCGCGTAATATCGGTAGGAAGCATATCGGAGCGACGTTCCGGAACTTTATTTATATAAAATAAATGCGACAAAATAATAATGATAAGAAAGTATATTTGAAGAATTTAAATTAATATATTTTTTTTTCTTTCATCATATGTGCTCTAAAATGATATAAATAAACATTGAATCATATTGAATATTACTTACAAAATAATGATTGAATTATAAGATTTTATTTTAATTCTATTATAATATTAATTGAAATCGAATTGTAAATATATATAAAAAATATTAAAAAAATTTGAACGGTTAATGATTTTAATCGATATATAATATATATGTAAATAAATGTAATATTTAATTTAGATTAATAAAAAAAATATTTAAATTATTTAAAAAAAAAGGATGAATTTTTATATTAAAAATCAAATGAAATAAATAAAAAAATGTACTTATTTATACTGAAATATTTTTCATAAAAATATTAATATCTATTATATTATCATATTACATTACTAAATATACTACATAATTATATGTGGCCATTTTTTTAAATATATTATAAATATAAAACGGGGTCGATACAATTATTTAAGTATACAAAGGTCATCGATTTCGTTCGAAAATATTCATTGTTTAGATTTAGAAACTTGGTTGTTATTTTGCAATAAACAATGAAATAACGCCTTGCCGACTCGTACGGGCCCGTTAATAATAATAATAATAATAATAAATAATAATAATCACACTGTATATATATATATATATATATATATATATATATATATATATATATAATATACCGCCTTTTCTTTTTATCCGATCTTCGATCTTCTCGCTAAGTCGTTATCTTAGAGTGATCTATTAGATTGCCAAGCTTTACTATACGTATCATTGCGAAAAAATTACACACGGCCCAAAATTAAATATTTAAAGTGTTATCACGATACATTTAATGAGAAAAAAAAAGATAATTAAATTATCGGTAATTAATTCGTGCTTAACGCTATTATAACATATATTACATTTAAACACCAATACAAGCGTATGAATTAGAAATAAAAATTAAAAATATCATGACGCCAATTTTCTTAAGGATTTCAAAATATTTACACACAATCTTATATTAATACTATATAATAGGTATATTTTATAATATTTTATTAAACTCAATATAAAATTTTAATATATATATATATATCGTTTTATTCTTTGACATAATTGGAATTGAATATTTTTCTTAAAGTTCAATTACACGTGTTTTTACAACTCTTGATTCCTTCATTACGATAATACACCGTGTCATATTGCATTGGTTATTCGCGACTTTTTTGTCAAAAATTTGACTTGTATCGTACCGCAACCACCGTATTCGCCTGATTTGGCTCCGTGCGACTTCTGCGGAGACGCTCTTTTGACACGATTGAGGAGATAGAAAAAGGTCTTTAAGGCTATACTGGATAAAGACTATTCCGACTGTTTTGACGACTGGAAAAAGCGTTGGCAAAAGTGCGTTTTATCGGATTGAATAAAGAATTTACATTTTATAAACAAATTCACTTTACTTTCTGATCACAGTAATCAATCATTTAATAAGTCGATCCATGTACATATTTTTACAATTAATTTTATATACGAACTTTGTTTCTTATATAATATATTATTGTATGTTTTAACATCGTTTTTTTCTGATTTATCGATCATTTCTTGTTCTGATTTTCTGATGAAATATATCGATACAATATAAAAGAGTATTATCGTATCTTTTGTGTGGATCTTTTCTGTTCTTTCTTTTGCTCTCGTTCACTTCGTATAGGTTTTTAGCTCCGACTTTTTCTCAATATCCATAATATATTAGATATTGTTTTAGATAACGTCGTTCATATCAGATTTAGTTTGATGGAAGTGCCGCATCTTTCAACTTATCTAACTCTGATGAGATTTCGTAAGATGCGGCTCTCTTTGAGATATAATTTTTAACACCTATATATATATATATATATATATATATATATATATATATATATATATATATATATATATATATATAATATAACCAGTTATTTATTATACCCATTATATAAAGAAATAATAATAATATTAATTTAAAATATATCAGCAAAATTAATAATATTGATATTTTTTTAATATTAATTTAAGTAAAATTAATATAATAATTTGTATTTGATGAAAAAAAATATTAATTTTTTTATGCGACATTTAATACAAGAGAGCATTCACGGTCAATATTTAAATTTACGATTTTTAACCACCGGTTCTCAAAAGTTTCATGCCGTATTAATAGGGTGTTTTGTTTGCGGCGAAAACAGGTTGTCACAATTGATATTAAAATGTCGTAAATTTGACTCCGAAAACAGTTTCTGACTGTTTAATCGCGTTATTGGCTATACATATGCAAACTCGTAACGAAAATAATAATGATACT
This sequence comes from Leptonema lineaticorne, assembly GCA_024500535.1. Lineage (NCBI taxonomy): Eukaryota > Metazoa > Arthropoda > Insecta > Trichoptera > Hydropsychidae > Leptonema > Leptonema lineaticorne. The sequence goes on along the minus strand of JANIJI010000006.1, from coordinate 2,824,072 downwards.
TGTTATTATTATTTGCATATTTTTAATATAAAATATAAATAAATATTGGTGACGATGACACGGTGGACTGGTAAACTATTATTTAATAATTTGTATACAGTTAACAGTTATATTCAATAATAATAATAATTATTATTGAAATATATATTATATTAACATTTATTTTTTTTATCAGTCACATTTTTGGGTCCACATTATAAAATTTCAATTTATTTTCAATATAAAAAAATCGATCATAATTATTATTCTTGATATAGCAAAACTGCAGCTGAATATTGGAATTAAAGTTAATGTTTCAAATCTATATAAAAAAAATATGTCATATTATTAATTTATTTAAAATAACAAATATTTAAGATTTTTAATATTAATACAACATTTTAACCTAAGAAAGGTTGATAAATTCTGAAGTAGATAGTATCATTTTGATTCAAGAACTATGCGTGATCCATTATTGTTAATTACAGGATACTATTTAAAATTTTGTTTACCTCTTATAAAGTATAAAAGATGAATAAAAAAAAATGTTACAAGATTTTCGGAGATAGTAAAGTTAGCTTTACTATAGAATATATTTATTTACCGAGAAGTGTTTTGAAAGAAACTCGACTTATCTTTATGCGAATTCTTTGATCGGCGTTGCATTTCAACCATGCTTTTTCTAAAAGAAACAGAAAAAAAAAACGCAACAACTACCGAGTAAATTGTTGTCGATTAGTTTAAATGATAGTAAATTTAAAAAAAAAACGAAACGGTTAAAAAGTGGCTAATTTTCGATAGATGAATACCCCAAGATAAAAGACACGCGCTGCTAAAATGCATCTGTCCATATAAACAATATATTATATCGAAGACGATGTTCTTTTCAAATCGTTAGAAAAACTAAAACAGGTGTCGGATCTTATTATTTTTTAATATCGCTTTTAAACGGCGATCATACGACGGTTTTTATGTCGGAATTTGTTCATTCGGTAATTTACCGTCGTAATTGCAATACGTATATATATATATATATATATATATATATATATATATATATATATATTTATTTGGTTTCGGTTTTTTTTTAAATCGTTGTATTAGCGTTATTTATGTTGATATTATGTTTCTTTGAATAAAATTATAAATTTTAATTAATAACATAACATGCTATAATAAAAATAATGTAAATTGTAAAATGTTTTGCAAATTAAAACCGATGTGTAATAAATTGGTTAAATAATGCATTTCATATAATATATATATATATATATATATATATATATATATATATATATATATATATTGTTATACAATGGATTAGAATATATTTAAAATAAATAAATGTCGGGTGAAAAAAAAAGGTGACCCGTTGCTCTTCAATATTAATTAAATGAAAATTCTAAATTAATAGTAATAAAATATGTTAATTAATTTCGATTAATAAAATTGTGAAACGAAGTCATAAATTGATTATACACTTTTGAAACGAATTATATTTGAAAAAAAAATGAAATAATTTATTAATTAAAATTATATATAATTTTTATTATTTTATTATTTGTTCCATATTTTACTTTATTTTTTCATGATTTTTTTCTAATTCAGAATTTACTTCGAACGCTCGTAAGTATAAAAAATACGTTAAAAATATTTTTTACTATACAATTTACAATGTACATATTTAACAGTGGCGTGTGATGACAATTTTTTAACGAACCATATTATATTTTTATACGTATATTATGTTTTTTTTATGTTGATCTTTGAGATCTATTTTAATTTCGAATATTTTTTAACCAAAAATAATACTATAATTAGAAAATATATTTTTTTTAAATATTTTATATATAATACATTTTGCTTCGTATTAAAATATCATAACACGATTGATTTACAAAAAACAAACACCGCTTATATTCCAATGAAACGCGACTCGTTTTAAAATATGCAATAACGTTTCTAAATTCGCGAAGATATTCTTACAACTAATATTACATACATAATTGTTTATAAACGCTCGCACGCGTATACGTATATGTTTACGTGTGTTCATAATACATATATATATATATATATATATATATATATATATTGAAATATATATATATATTTTTTTTATACTTTGCATAAATAAATATTTAAGGTAGTGGAGGAGCGTTTCACTTTTATGTATCGCGGTCGTTTTATGACTCGATATCATAATAATTATTAGAAGTAACAGTCACATAACCGGTAATTTGCGCCGAAATGAACCGTCTAGCTTTGTATTTTATTTGCCGAACAATAATAATAAAGAATTAGGAGCGTCTCTTGGACGAGCGGTCGTCAATCGTCGGCCGCCGAACCTGCCGTAGATGAGAAAAAAAAATCATTTTCGACTTTTGGCATTTCGTCGATTTCGAACATGCGTGTTTGTGTGTGTGTGTGTATACTTTTTTTATATTCATCTTATTGCTATCTATCCATCTTTTTATTTTTGATATTTTTTTTTTGTTTGTCGAAAATGCCGCCTATAAAACGGTAATTGTGCGTTGTTTATCGTCGGTAAATGCGTGTAACATGTATGAATGCAATTACTTTTTACAGTTCGGTAAAAAGCGTTTAGAGTTTTTACACGTAAGTGATTTATAAATGATTAGACTTATTTCTTTATTTCGTAATAGAAAAAAAAATATATATATATATTTAATAAATAATATTACGTTCTAATTTGCCGAATTAATATTTTTATTTTTATATTAACATATTCGATTAGATGATAGTTCAACGATATATGTCATTATAAAAATTTAAAACATAGTTGATTTTAAATTTTAGTATCTCTTTAGTATAATAAAAAAAATCAATTAAATATTTATGATACTACATTTATTTATACTTTGTTGGTGTGTTTTAATTTTTTATCGTTAATTATATACGCAAATCAAAATTATTACGTAGTTAAAATATTTCTCTATTTTTATCTATTATAATGCATGATAAACATATAAAAAATTTACATATCAATATAATCATAGTTATGGATAAATATTAGTATATATTAAAATAATTTTATACGATCTCAAATAAGGTATATTTATCCTCATATTTATTATATCTAATTGTGAAAATAAATCAATTTCAGTATGTTACTATTGTAATGATGAAAACAGATATATTATAATTATTTTTAGCGAAATTAAAATTCAGATGAACGATCATCGTTCAAAATGGCGGATACGATATTTTAATTATCGAATATTTAAATTTAACAAGATCGTTTTTGAACAGCAAACGTGCATATTAGAAATAAATAAATAAATAAATAAAAACGAGAAGCTAGAAACGATTATTAAAAGCGAACGATTTCAGCAAGCCTGTGTGGCGGTGGTTCAAAACTGATGTTCGTCGCTCGTAAAAGCCGGTTAACAAATGCGAACGTTCACACAGGGGCGTGCCGAGGCCGGGCAATATTCATAATGCAATCGAGACGTATACGTATTTAACTTCTTCTTCTTCTTCTTTCTTTTTTTTAAGTATTCGCATTCTGCATAATATATTTAAAACATAGTCTCGACATGTGCCGCGTTACATGTGTTTTAGTGCATTGTGTACCATATATATATACATATATATATATATATATATATATATATATAATACGTACATAAACTCCACCCCTTTGTCCCGTTTAAATCAAAGGAATAATATAAACGACTATCCATGTAATTTAATTTGGCGTTCACGGGAAAAACACAATGGGGGTTTGCGTATTCTCCCTTCTCTTTATATATATATATATATATATATATATATATATATATATATATATAACACTCCACCTCCCTTTCTATTTTTGTATAAAAAGGTGAGGGTGGAGTGGAGGGGATTTTTATTAACCCCGCCCAGTCGACTCATTGCTTAGGGGACACGATTCGTTTCTTCGGGACAATTTAATAAGCGACAACGGTCTAACGACAGGTGTTTTCAAATTATTATTATTTTGTTTTTTTAAAATTCAAATATAATGTTTAATTACACTTTAATGTCGATCGTTGTCGATTAGTTTTCAGTCGGTAATTATTATTACGTTTTAATTAAAACGTGATTGATGTAAAAAAAAATTGTAATAATATTTGCAATTTAATATGTGTGATTAAAAAAATAGATTGTTTAAATACGGAACATTGATCAAATAATTTATGAAATTACAATATTGATACTGATAATCGATTTAAACAAATCAATGTAAAAAAAAAATGAATAAATTTGTTAAATCTTGAAATAAATTTCAGTGAAGAAAATATCGTTCAAATAATTTTGATAAAGTTTATTTATAAAATGATGTGAATATTTTACTCAAAAACTATTTTTATACAAATTTATATTTTTTTCAATTTATACTCTTTTATATATACGTAATGCAAATTTCACATTTCATTCTTGAAATTCAGTTTTCAATAATAAATGTTTAGATTAGATTGAATTTAATAACCAACTGATGAAAAATAACGAAAGACTATCTGAAGCATTTCAATACCATTCATTATTCATTAAAATCAATTAAATCTTTTTAAATATAACATATATATATATATATATATATATATATATATATATATATATATATATATATAAGTTTTTATTTATTAGAGAGAAATTCGGCAATTCACAATGACTAATGGGTCTGTAAAAATTGAACAAAAGTTTGAGAATTACGTACTGTCCGCAATAAATATCAAATCGTTAAACGGGGACAGACATATAAGCGTACATTTATATATATATATATATATATATATATATATATATATATATATATATATATATATATATATATACACATATTTATAACTATGATATTTAACAATATGGCGTGTCTTTTACGCAAATATGCACATTCGCCAAAAGGACACTAATTGCCTTGTTCGGGGACAACTTCATGGGAATTGAATAAGGTGTTTTATACACCCCATTTTATGCTTGTTACAAATTGTATATACGAATAATTTTAAACACAATCTAACCATAATAAATACTTGCGTATGTATATTATATATATATATATATGTGTGTGTGTGTGTGTGTGTGTGTGTATGCATAAATTATGACTCGTATCATTTTTCGTTTTATTGTTGCCGCCGATGCAGTTTTAGATTTATACCGTCATAATTTATGAACGTCTTGTCGTATAGCTGTTTTGCGATTCGTTTTAGATGTTTTTATTTAGTTTTATTATTATTATTTTTCAATATTATTATTATTCAGATATGTCCCACGTTTATAATGTGTTTATATATATATATATATATATATATATATATATATGTATGTATGTATGTAAAAGTTATTAACTGCAATCGTTGTATGTATCATTATTTGCAATCCATTTAACCGTTTTACTTTTGGACGATTAAACTCGGTAGCGAGTCGTAAAAATAATGTCGGCCATGTTGCACGATAACGTCAACGTTTATAAAGTTTAAGTAAAAAATTTATTCTTTCGCAAAGTTTTTAGTGTTTTATTATTTGGCTTGAAAAATTTTTCGGATGATATAAAATTGTCGCTATATATTTTTCGAACGAAAGAAAAATAATATTTTTTTTTTGCTTCATACACCAACGTCTGAAATGAATGTGACTATTTACATTTATATTAAAGTTATTTATTAGAAACTGAAAAATTAATACAAATATTTTCATATAAAATTAAAGAAAAGACGGAATGAATTAATTAAAATTTTCATCTTTATACGCCACTCGTACATATAATAAATATACATATCAATTATTTATTTGAATATCAACGATAAACATTATTTTCATGTAATAATTTGACAATTCGACACACCGTATATATAAAATGTTCTCATATTAGATATGTATAAAATTTTTGAACGATACTTCACCGGCAATGTTCAAATTGGTCATAAATCATAACAGTTAACATTTTTCCACATATGAAAATATTTAATATTTTGAATTAGTGTGTTCGTACACACGTATTATTGGGTGTATAATATATTATACAATGGATGATATATATATATATATATATATATATATATATATATATATATATATATATATATATAAAGTACGATCCGTTACATTCGGGTCGGCTCAACATCAAAACAGTGACGCTTTATAATCCGCTTAATAAACAGGTGAACAAAAACGTTTTTCAAAAAAAAAAAAATATTTACATACACATGCATAAATATCGATGTAATAAAATACGAAAAAATTAGACGGTTCGTAAGGCATGTGTGATTTGTGAAAAAAAAAGTACAGTCAGATTCCGATTATTTAAACGTTCGTTCTACAAATTTATGCCTAATGATAGATATCTAGATGTAAGAAAGAAGATTATGAATGTGTTATTTCACCTTTCGCTATTAAAAAAATAAATCTTTAAACTGTTTGACCTATAGGTCAAATATGAAAAAAAAAACATAAATGAACAAAAATGTACATAAATATATAAAATATATATCCAAGATCAATTTATATATTTTTTTATTATAATTCTATAAAAAAAATTGTAAGCGGGATACCACTGTATAAACGTGTAAGATAAAAAAAAAGAGATTTATGTCGATTTCTAATGAAAAATTGCTGTTAACGATTGAACCCGCCCATAAATTTATCGGCGAATAAAACTCTGATTATGAACGGTTAAAAGACGCGTTTTAAATATCATATAAACGTTCGATTATCTTTAGTTTACCAGTCTTTTTTTTTTCTTTATATCTTAAATAGACATCAGTATATATACGTGCATGTGTGTATGTGTGTTTTTATTAAGTATAATAGTCTCATTGGGGTTTTAATCATATTGTTGTTTTTTTTTATTTTGACAAAATCACCTGAAGGCACAATAGAGAATTATTTTTATGCGCGTATTTTACATTTCACTAAACTATTTTTTTCTTCGTACATTTGATAAAAATAATTTTTATTTGTTTAATTAATACGATAAAGATTATATTTTGATACTTAAATGTATTTATTTTCGCTTTGTTTTTTGAAATGTAAACTGGCTTTTCACAAATATATTCATAAAATATTACTTTAATAAATACATAGTTCATGGGTTTTAGCGATTAATATTGAGAGTGCGACATATTGAAAAATGGCGTCCATTGTATCACCGTCATGGAATCTATACGAATATATGATTAACGTTTAATGCTTTAGACTACCGTTCCACCATCTATAATCCTTTTACTATTATATATATTTAATCGAGTTCAAATCTCAAAACGATATAAAGATACTTCAACACTGGAAGAAACGATCGTTTTCACAATCACAAAAATAAATAAATAAATATATATATATATATATATATATATATATATATATATATATATATATATACCCGGCAAATAACATTAAGAATGACACGTTTATATTATATTATAATAAAATGTGTCAAAAACGCGATGCTTTTCATGCAAATAAATTCTCGAACCGTGACTAAATTGAACTTTAAAATGCAAAAGTCGATCCCGATTCTGTTGAGGATTAAGAAGGACCGACAAACGATTCAGTATGCAAATCGCGCAAAACGTGCAATGGTCGATTCGTTAACCTTTTATGGGCCAAATATATTTTTTAAAAAATCATATCTCGTGCAAAATAAACGATTAACTTAAATACAATAAGACGGAATGTCTCGTGACAATTGAAAATTAATGACATTTTCTTTTCTTTCTCACAAGTTTTAATGGAACGGTAGTGTTTTATTATGAAAAATAAACTACTAAACATTTATTTAAGAGATTAATTGAAAATCTATAATACTTTTTAAATTTTATAACATAAAAATTAAAATAGATTTATATATTGAATTTCGTATAATTTAAATGAAACATAAATTGTTTGAGAAACGTTATGCAAGATTTCATGTTTTACAATCATGGAAATGTGTATTATATAAATATTCATGACGTGTACAAGGCTTTAAATAAAATTTATAGTTTTTTGGTAGCCGGTCCAGAAAAGTCAATTTTTATTTTTGTTAAAATTTATGGATTTAACGTGCAGTATTCAATATTTACGTAGGGGTAGTTTATCGCGGGCACATGCGTGTGCGCCACACCCCCTTTTTGACTTCGTAATAATAAAAATAAAAAGTGGATAAAATAAACGCGGGAATTTTGTCGTAGAAAAGATGTCACCGTGTCCAATTTAGTACAGGGTGATCGTTAATCACGTTTATGGGGTGTGGCGACAGCGAATTCGTCGCGGAATACAAATAGTCAAATATTTTATTGACGCTAATTTATATTGAAAGCTATCGATTATGTTCCTTTTTTTATGTTGCATTATTTATATACATATATATATATATACCATATATAATATATAGGTCGTAATTTTTGATTCTGGTAAAATATTCTCAAATAATCTGAAAATTAAATGATGTATAATATAAATAAAAATGTTAAAATATAATATAAAAGCAAATTAGATAGATAAAAATAATTAAATTTATCATATAATGTATTAAATTCATTAATAAAAAAAACATAATTGAATGATTTATGTTATTAAAAATATTTTAATTTTGAACACTTAATTATTTAATCAAAAACGAAATGTCGATCTTCATCTTATACTGGCAATATTAAATAAAATTTTAAATACATATATAATAATAGTTAATATACAGCGGTGCCGCAAGTCACGTGCTTACACACATTAATGAGCGATTAAACGGTTACATCGAAAACATTTGCTACCGAACAAGATAGCTATCGCGCTTCACGAGTATTCGCACATTTTATTTGTGGGGTGACCCGGCATTTATTTATTTTTTTTCTGTTTATATTCCATCCTTTTTTTTACACGAAAATTGTTTCCCTTTATCCAAAAAAGCCCATTGGTTCCCCTCAGGTGGATTAATGGCGTCAAATAGAAATTAGCGGCCACGAATATGTTAATGAACGAGGCGCGCCATTTTGTTTTTTGATACGCATGGTACATATTATATACATACATATATATATATATATATATATATATATATATATATATATATATATATATATATATATATATGGTTATACCTCGTTATATCGGTATTTATTGTGACCGCTCGTTGTATTGCTCAAATGTAACGACAACGGTCTCGTTATAATAAACCGTGTATTTAAAGCCTTACAATAATTAACGTATAATACGTGCTCGGTTTAATTAATGTCGGACAATATTAATTAATTATTTAACGAGCATATCGACAATTTTCTTTAAATGGTATATGTATATTTATATATATATATATATATATATATATATATATATATATATATATATATATATATATATATATATATTTATATATATATATATATATATATATATATATATATATTTATATATATATATATATATATATATTTATATATATATATATATATATATATATATATATATGTATGTGTGTGTGTGTGCACATGAAAAGTACTGAGTATTATTAAATTATAAACATATTATAAATCGGTATGTAGACATCGTAATAAATAAATTTGCTATAAATATATTGCGATTTGATCTGTGTCTGTATAAAAACGTATGTAATATTTAAATATGAATTATGATAAAAAAAATTTTTTCTTTTAGATTTTTTACTTTAAAATTTGTTATACTATAATATAATTTATTATTTTGATATGAAACGTTACTAATGTGTTTCATATGATGAATATAAAAAGATGAACGTTTTGAAATCAGTAGAATGAAAAAAATATCTAAATATTTCAAACCTTCAATTACATTCTAGTGAATTTAGAATACGTTTTTTTTAAAATAGAAAAATAGAAACAGATGTTCGTCCCCGTTACGTAGGGTTAATATATAAATAGGAATAAGAAATTTTTTTTTTTTTTGCTTTCTCGATACATTTTTAAAAATGAAAATTGCGATTAAATACGGTTTCGGTTCACGGTTATTTGTCGTATTATCATATTATTCGCCATTGTGCGAGCGAAATGACACGCATGAAAATGCCCTTAGAAAAGTCATCCGTCCCCTTCGATTAACCCCTAGATTTTCGGTATGCGCGTGTCAAATCGGTCCCCTGCCCGTCCCCATCCCCTCCCTGCCTCCTCGGAAATAACATCGATTTACTTTTATAACTATTATTATTATCGTATTGATGTACGCGACTGTTTTCGGAACATAAGAAAAGACTTCACAATGGAGAGTGGACGAATGTTGTGCACGTTAAAATGAAGAATGGAAACGCTTTTATTTGCGATCTTTTGTCGCATTCAAACGGTAAATATTTGAGAAACACTTCGAAAAAGTGTATTTTGATTTTTTTCTTATCAAATTCACATTTCATATAAATGTATGTTCGTGTGTGTGTGTCATTTTTTATTTTTATAAATTAACCTTTCATAAAATGTATATAAAACGCATTCAGAATTTAAAATTAAAATATAGTATAAATTATTTTTATGAAAAAACTAGTTCAAAAAGATGTAAATTGCGGAAAAAATAATTTTGATTCATCTACTAATTTAATGCTTACTTACATTCGTAAAGAAAAAAAATAGTAATAAAAATGATAGTATATTTTTTTGTGGAAAATCAGATAAAATAATCATATGTTGTATGTGTATTTATATTATAGACCTTTCCTATAACAAATACTGTAAAGTTTACATAAAAATGTAAAATAATGTTATAAAAAGTAAACGTCGGTACCTTTTTACCGATGATTCTACAGGGTGGGCAGCTGCGAAGCTCACACAGGTACAACGAATTCCATCGTATAAATATTTTAACTTGGTCCTCTTTATAGTGGGAAATCGACGTGAAATTCGTGTGTCCTAATAAAGGGCGTGACCAATTGTTACGGAATGTCCCTACCGGTGGTCCAGAAACGTTGCCGTGGGAAGTCTTACGACAAGATGAAAATAACCAATAAAAAAGTCCTTCATAATCTTTCACGTGGCTTCCGTTATGCTTCGCATCATCTCATCTGTCACCGAATCGTCCCAATTTCTCATTTTTTTTTTTTTTTTTTTTGCTTGTCCATTTTATGAATCATATAATTCGATTAATTTATACCAGTATTCGATTGATATAAGAATAAAAATTGGAGTAAAAAGTTAGACTTTTTAGTACAATTTTTTAACTAGTATATATCCATTTTTATATAGTTTCCATTATTACATTAGTGATTCCCATTTTTTTTTATACCCTCCTTTGTCGGCGTCTAAGTTACGCACGTGTCGCAAAAAAAAGCACTCTGCGAAGAAAAGCGTCGCACGCGAACCGTAAAAAATATATATCAAAAGTGTACGGCTTACCCTATCTAGGGAAAATAAAAAAGAAAAGCCTCATCCACCCTCAAGGGTCCAACTAACCTTTTTCTTCGGTCAAATGGCAAATATTGGCTTTACGTGTTCCGCAAAAGTGTTTGGTCATGCTCCATTATTCTGACTACGTTCGATTTTATTTCACTTTATTATTGTTGTATATAAAATAATATTTATTGTTTTACGGAATGGCAAGAAAAATGTTTATTTTAAAAGACGTTCATTCATATAAATAGGTAGGTATGTTATATTATAAAAGTATCCTATTGTTCAAATTCTATAATAAATGATTTAAAAAAAAATCAAATGATTTTTATTTTAAGCAATACTAAAATTATTTATAAGTCAAAAAAATATATCCAGATCAAGTATTTCAAATAAAAAGAAACTGTATTTAATTTTGTTGGTACTGATTTATTGATATTAGACTTTATAAAAATAAAATAAAAAATGACGATAAACTGAAAAATGTTTTTTTTTTCAATACAAATGTATTAATGAAATTTCGAAGTGAAATTTAACGTTCTTCAATAGTTAGTAGTTATGAAATTTCTTCCAGTGGTAGTCAACTTGTTCCTATCGTCTTTTAGCCGGTGATTCATCCAAAAACTTATATAATAAGAATTTTTGCATGATACTGAAATATAATAATTAAAACTGTAACTACAATCAAATATAACATCAAACATTATATATAAAATTTATGTAAATATCGATTAATAAAGTTATATTTTTATTAATTTATGCTGTGGATTTGTGATAAGAAATTTTCATTATCAATAAAGGTACAAATTAATAGGTAAATATAAAAAGATTAATTACTCATATTATTAACTTACAATTTCCATTTAGGTTATAAAGATTAATACTTTAATGTTAGTAATATAATTTTCTATTATATATAACGGAATACGCGCCGCTGATTATATTTGTTTTTTAGTCGTAAAACTCGAAATATATCAGTTCAACGACGCATAAAATACTAAATTATCATTTTTAACAACAATAATGAATAAACACACACACACACACACATATATATATATATATATATATATATATATATATATATATATAATAAAAAAATGTGAGAACAGATATTTCAGTAAATAAGATATATATATATATATATATATATATATATATATATATATATATATATATATTAAAAAAAATAACGCATTTTCTATGTAAATGAGCATTTTTAATGTCTGTAATATGATTATAGAATAAATACGTTCACAACATGCGATTGCATGAAACAAAACAAAAAAATGATCGCATGCAGAATTAAACAACACAATAAGGCGATCCGACAATTTTCCATTGTAATGTTAATTTTTCGTGAAAAATCTAAAAAAAAACATATACAATCACATATATATACACACACACACACACACACACATATACAAATACAAACGTCGAGTTGTTCTCTCACGCAAATATGAACAATTCAAATATTTACTTACCGCGTTGGTAAGATAATATCTCTTGCGGCGGCGAACATGCAACATGCGATTTTGCCGCGTTTTAAAAACACACAATAATAACAACATATCGTCGTTAAAACGGCCGCACGTTCAAAGAGAAATTTAACGACTGATCGATGTTACAAATCTAATTTTCGTAATTGCATATGTAAATGGATAAACGAGAGAGGATTTCCGTCGTGGTAACGTTTAAATGCGCTGAACGTTTTCTCGGAACTGTCTTTATATTAATTTGTTTATATTATTATATAGCAAAAATGCAATATAATATAAACAAATATAATTGTATAAAAATATTTTTTTTTTTTTAGAAAAAAAACACATTTATTATCATATAAATATATCGATAAATATACCATTTTATCCTTATTCGTTATATCGTATTATTGTACTATCGCATTATATTGTAAAAATGATATAATTAATTACTACTAATCGGTCAATTATTTTGTTATTCTTGCATTGTTATTAAAATTGAGTAAATATGTAAAATTTCAGCTCAATCGGTCATCGGGAAGTGTTCAAAAAATTGATTACAAAATTCGATCAAGACAAACATACAAGTGAAAAAAATGTGTAAAAATATTTTATATTTATATATATAATGTATATAATATTTTTATATGGATTATTGTTTTATGGACTGATTATTATTTTTAATTATAAATATTATAAAAATATTGTAATGCATATTATGTAAATGCATGTGTGCATTTTTAATGATTGATTGTTAACAATTAAACATTTTGTATTGCGATCACGTCTCTGGTGAATATGAACGCGCGAATGTGTGAATTAATAATAATGATAACGTTTTAATTAATTGCACTGCCGCATTAATTAAAACATCTGAAACGGAAAATGCGCAATTAAAAGAATAAATATTTAAATTTCCACACTTTTCATAAGCGCGCGCGCATACACACAAACACACACACACACGCGCGCGCGCGCGCACCCGTAGATTAATATAAATAAAATATTAAATATGTAATTTTTATTCGTTTGTGCGTGCTCTGTAAGTGTGAAAATTTTTTCATTAGATAAGTACGCGATGCGTGCATGATTTATAACGGAATGTATTAATACACGAAACGGGTAAAAATATTTTTATTGCTATGAATATTTATCGAGTACAAATATATTTTGATTATTATAATTCGTTAAATTCGAGCATAAATATATTTGATTTCTAATTTTTATATAAACAATAACGTTTTGATATTTTTGCATATTTGGAAATATGCTTGATTGTTTATTTATTATAATTCGAATCTCCTTTACATTGTCCATTTTTTTTTCAGTGACAGTTTTGGCTTATAATGATTTTATTTTGAAAAATGTTTCAAATTTTTAAATAATAATTAAAATATTTTTAATTAACATTACATATATAAAGATAATTAGTTTGTTGTAATATATATATATAATTTTTTCTACAATTGTTAAATCAGCGATGGCAAACCTATTATAATAACACACGTATCAAAAAATGTTTTTTTTTTCCTTTTCATTGCTAGATACGTTAGAAAAACAATTAATAATATTGAGTAAATTTAGTGTAATGAAAGAATTTTGCCCTAGTTTTATTATTAAAATAAATTTTCACAATATATCAATTAAATATAAATGCCATTTGGTCATTAATTGGATTAATGTAAAAAACTCGATACGCTGCAATGACTATTTATGTAATTTTCTTTGTAACAAATTCGCACATTATTTATGAACAATATTATAAAATGTAAAATTATATATTTTTTTAAATAGAGATACAATTTTCTTCTCTTAAATTTATCCGCAACTATGTAACTACAAATCAAATTGCATTTTTAACATCAAAACTAAGTGATTTTTTTTTTTAGTTCAAACTTGACAATCTTCGTAGAAGTATTAATAAAGTTGAAAAAAAATGTAATCCTTATAAATATGAAATGTTAAAATAATTATATAGATCAGTATATTGAAGTATACTGTTTTTTAAAGAAAATTTCTGTTTTTTTTTAGATTTAAAAATTCATGTATTTTATATAAAATCACTAAACAGTAGAAGTATGTAAAATGTTAATATATAAAAGCATGTATTATTTTTTTTTTACATAATAATTTTGAATTTGGTATAAAAATATCACCAAAAACACTGCAAATATCGTCACGAGTGCAATGAGATTAATAAAGAAATACGATGTAAATATAACAATCACAATTGAACATTCGAATTGGCAATCTCGGTGAATTACCAGCAGCGGCAGATCAAAAGCGACCATCATAATAAAAGTAGGAAACGTCGGGGAACAGATATCAGTATACCGCGGTGAGTATGTACGTTTGTTCGTTGGTCCGTAACGCTAAGTGGAAAATTGAATGATGCGACCGCGCGACAAATTGATGCTCGGTTTCTGTCGCCCATTGTTTGTCAACTGACAACAATCGACTGGCATAATCGCATTTTCCGATTCCGTGAAAATATGTTCCGTTTCACGAAATAAAATTTTTTGAAGAAAAAAAAATATTAGTTCTTATATATTTTTTTTTTTTGGTAGACGAAATATTCTTATTTTTTTTTCAGTATGGTCAACGATCGTTCGCATTACGCAAGGTTTATTTTAGTCGTCTTCTGTTGATCATAGTAAATCGTATTATTTATATATATATATATATATATATATATATATATATATATATATATATATATATATATATATAATAAAAAAATATTATATTTATATTACAATTTTAAATGATAGAAAAATGTTTGAAAAACTTTGATATTTTTATATTGAAAATAGAAAAAATGTATTATAGAAAAAAAATATCATTTTTGAAAGACAATATTCAAAATCAATTATTTTAAAATTTTTAAAAATATTCAAAGTTAAGCAATATAAATACGTATCAATAATAATAATAAAAAAAACACAAAACAACAATTTTACATACTATTAAGTATTAATTTATATCAGTAAAAAATTAAATTATGATAATAAATAAAATTTTATATATTGTACATATAAATTAAAATCCAAAAATCTCAATATATATACAATTTTAAAAATTACATTAAAATGTATCAATTAAATGATATATGTAATAAAAATCATACTTTCTTCGAATTAGAGCATTCTTTTGAAAAAAAAAAATGACCTTTCCCAGGATATCCACGGTCTTTTTTTTTATTATTATTACTAAATGTGCCACCAGAGTCGTTAGAATTGCTTCACAACAAATACTTGGACATGCTTCGTTAGTTTGCTTCTAGACGGTGGAAAAAAAAAATTTATCTCGAGTTATTCATAAAAAGTCCACTGAACACAATGAAAATATTGTGTGAAAGGATTGGAAATATTATGTGGAAGGATTTCCACGAATAAAATGACGAAATTACTATATTTATTTGTCGGCGTGAAGTTAAATAATTTCACGGAAAATCTTCTATATAGTAAATATATCAATTTTGTGTTCATAAATTTATATATGATTTTTTAATATGCAAAATGTATATTTTAACTAAATTTTAAAATCATAATATTATATGTGTTAAATAAATATATTATCACTTAAACTATTTAGTATAGTTTTTAATTGATTATATATTTCTGTTTTATTAATAAATTATAATAGGAAAAAAAACTTTTTACATAATATTTAATATTTTGAGGATTTTTTTTTTTGATAAATTTTTAATTTGTTATAAATTTGCGATGATTATTATTTTCAAAAGGTCATTAACCTTACGACGCCGTTTTAACAACAGATATATATTATTGCGAATACCGACGGAAAATGGTTCAATTTTATTATATATATATATATATATATATATATATATATATATATATATATATATATATATATATATATATAATACCTACAGGTGCGCTATATTTTCATTGATATCATTGAAGTTGGCGTCGTTTTCGATTTTTCATCGAATTTTCCGATTTGAATGCATTTTTTCCGTCAAATTTCATAGAGATCGTGATCGTTTTTTTTTTACGGTTTAATAAAAGAAAACGGTTACGCACGCATTCAACAATAAAGCCGGGTGGTCAAATTGACCACCTGGAATGTAACTATTTTATTCTATTTTCGAACAAATCAAATATTAGAAAATGTGTTTTAAATTATTTTTAATGATTTCTACTTTAATAATATTCATATATAACATTTTATTTAATTATATCTAATCACATAAAATATAGCTCTATTATTTATATATATATTTTTTTATTATTTTTAATTGTTATCTATTTTTAAATAGAATTTAAAATGCGCACTAATTAAATTACTCGTATTATTTTCTATTTGGATTGTCGGTCAGTTTGTTCACCTTTCAACGACATCGTGAAGATTTATTTATTTTTTATCGTTCGTTTTCCGAGTCCATCGCGTTTTGTAACAATCAACAGAAAAAATATTTGATTTCGCTTATTTTTTGATAATAAAATCCGGTCGCCATTGTCGGTGACGTTTTTCATTGTGGACCACTGATGGGACTTTTACACAATTATGGATTAAAAGAACCTTCTGTACGTTGGGTCGGTACAAACATTTTTTACAGGTTGTTCCAAAATATACATATAAAATATTATTCAGTTTTTTTTTATTATTTTAAAAATATTGAAAATTAATCATTTTTACGTATACAATAATCATACGATTACAATTAAAAATCATTAAAATTGTTCAAGTGAAATAAAAAAATAATATATTAACAAATTTAAAATATTTTTAACTATACAAATTTATGATTTATTACGACTGGGAAGAAGTTTTTATTCGTTTAATTTTTGTTTAAACTGAAAAAATATTGACAATTTTATGAATCAACAAAATATGTTATTTTTTAATATCAAATTTATTAATACAGCGACATTAATTTTTAATTAATCTTTTTTTATTACTTAACGCTCTAATACAGCGGTTTCCAACCTAGGGTGCGTAAAAAAGTTATTATGACGGAAGTTATTAAAATTATACATATATATTATTAATAAAAAATTTAGTATACTAAATTAATTGCCTGGGAGTATATTGGTAATTACTGTATATGTGTATGTGTGTGTGTGTGTGTGTTAGGGGTACACAATAAGGAAATAATCAGGTAAAGAGGTACACTAATAAAAAAAGATTGGGAACCACTGCTCTAATGAATTATATGCCTTAAATAAAAAAATTGACTAATTTCAAAAAGAAAATAGATTTAAATTGATATAAAAAATGATGAATTTGAAGTGAAAAAATGTAGAGTATAATATAATCTTCAATAATCACAAATATTGTTACGTATTTGTTTTTCTCAAGTTATTATTATTAAATATTATTACATATTTCGAGACACCCTGTTCACAAAGTAAAGAAGTTCCAAGAAGTCAAGTCGATCCGTGTCATTGATTGGTTTCCCAGATGCGAACATGTCAAAACAGTTCGGTCATTGTCACAAAACACGGTGGGCAGTCCCCACTGTTTCCTAACCAAACTATTTTTCTTTTTCACTTTTTGCAAGTTTATAAAATCGTTTTACACTTGAAATCATCGAGCGTGATACAACAAACACATTTAAGATCATTTCGTGACACTTTAAATGAGAAAAAAAAAACATATTTTTTTTTATTACAAACACATAAATTTGTTGAAACTTTTTCAACAATTTTTTTAAAGTAAAATACAGAAATTAGGACTAATTACAGAATCATATTTATCAAAAAGTCCAAATTTCCAACAGAACAATGGACGAATGACAAACTTCCGTTGTCACAAAATAGCTGTTATTCCGCTAATAAAAAGAAAATTTCGAAAAATATACCACTTAAAAGACAATTAAAAATCTTTTCTATGAAAATTATTCTTGAAATATGGTTTTAATTCGAACGGGTCAACAAATCTTATAATGATAAAAAAAAATTGACAAATAATAATAATAAAAAGGAAAAAACGAATATAATCATTTAGTTATCGTAGATTTTTTAATCGAAAACACTATAATACATATTAATTATAAAATTAAAAACAAATTTAATAAATTATATAACTAAATTAATTTATAAGCAGTAAGTGATGATTGATTAATTTCATTTTAACACTATCAATGCTATACCATTTTTTTTCCAGTAAAATATCGATATAAAACTAACAATAATAACTACGTTTTAAAATATTATATAATACAATACATAAATTGTGATGAAAATGAAAATATTTTTATTTTCATTAAACCATCAATTTTTTGCGGTGTTCTTCAATATAATTATGGTTTTAAATAATTTTGCGAATCATTATTATTATTTTATTATTTAATATAAATAAAATTCGTATTGTTCCAAATAAATTCGTGATCTATATTGTTATTTGTTATTTTTCCGATGAAAAATGCACGTTTCATTTCAAATTACTATACGTCGACCATTTCGATTTCGGTTCCGCCATTCGATCGGACAAAACATCGCGAACATTACTTTTTTTTTCAGGTGAAATTCTTTGCGTTTTCATCCATAGTAAAAAAAAAACTAGACAGAATAAGCAAAAAAAAAAAAAGAAATTTTGCGTTTGATCTGCGGCAAATGCGATTTTTCCCCGAAAACGACCTTTCGGTTAAACTAACGGTTTTTGACGTGTAAAAAAAAAGATGTCGACGTTTCGATAATCACACGAATTATACAATTGATTCGTTCGACGGTTTATTTTATTTTATTTTATTTTTTCGTCTGTTAACAAAATACACGACAATATCTTATGGTTATTTTGTATGATTGTGGCGAAAAGAAAAAAAAAACACACCCACTTCTACATTTTTACGCTTAAAATAAAATTATTCGCACATACTTTTTTTTCTAAATGCGATAAAATGATGGTGATATTCTGTGACTTTTTTCCTATATCTCTTTACAATTTTGATTTTAAAATAAATTATATTTTAGTCACAGTAAACAGATTCCGGAATACTTTTAACAACCATAGTGTATATAAAAATAACAATAATTTTTATTTTTATATATTTAGAGTTTATTATTTTTTTTATATATATATTTAGAATTTTAGATAAAAAAAAATACAAATTATTTTTCAACATTTTTAGCATATGTTAATAGTTTAAGATTGTAAATATACGATATGTTTTGTGCAATATTTTCTGGAACATTTTCGCATACATTTTCCATTGTGTCTCTGAAATAACAAAAAAAAAACTATAAATTTTCTCGTTTATTTTAATTATTGTTATTTTAGAACTATTTATTTTACTGCGTTAAATTTATCGTTGAAAAGTTATGGGAAACGCAAATAGGCAAATTTCCATCGCTATATCTTTTTGAAGCGAATATTATATTTTTGTTGATCATCCATTTTAAAATTCCATTCAAACAGGAACATATCCACGGATTACCATAAAGTTTTACTCGTTCCAAATTTGGCATTTTTATTGAAAAATGTGAAAATTTTACAGCGTTTAAATAATTGCCATCAATATATAAAAATTTCATTTTCAATAAGGGTTTTTCAAAAATATCCGATTGAAGAACTTTAATATTATTTTCTGCTATAGATAATCTGAAATTATTTAATATTAATCAAAAACACATTTTTTTATAAAATATTATCAAGTATACGAATATTTTTTTTAATTCGGAACACACTGTTCTTTTTGAAATTTTTACAAATTTTACTATATACCCACTTTTTTAATTATAAAAATATTTTATATGTGAAATGTATTATCATTTATATATTTTATACGAGTATATAATATACATATATTGTAGGTGGGTAGCTTAATTTATTAACACGATTCCATCATTAATTAAAAAGATTGATTGATGAACGTCGAGATTATACAAAGAAGCTGACACTTTGAAGTATATTCAATTTTTTAAGATGAAAAGGACTTTTAAAATACATGTATATATACATTGTATTAACAATATACAGATCTAATTTTTCATATTATAAATTAAATTGTAATATAAAAAAATAATTTCATTTTTGATTGCGATTAATTATACCTGTTTAATCTGGGAATATTTTCCAAAAATCCCGACGGTATTTTCAAAATACTATTTTTGCTTAGATCCAAATGATTTAAATACATTAAATTTTTAAATAGTGTTGACGGTAATTCTTGTATATTATTTCTTGATAAATCAATATAGGTTAAAGTTGGAGTAAATCTAAATAGTCCTTCGGGAATTATTGATAATTGATTGCCGGATAAATCGAGAAAACGAAGTTTCACCACATCCTGAAATGTGTCTTCAGCTATATTATTAATATTATTTTGAGTTAAATTTAACCTTTTCAGTTCTTTCAAAAGTGTGAAATTATTTCTAGCTAAATTTTCTATGTCATTAAACGAAAGATTTAATCTTCTAAGATCTTCTAATCCTAAAAAAAATAAATTAATACTTATAATTACAATATAAAAATGGCTTTTTTAATATAATAAATGCACTTTCAAAACAATTTTCATCAAAATATTGAACATTAGATTTTTTCACACTTAATTCTTTTAAATTAGGAAACATTTTTATAAAATTTGAAGATATATTCGATATGTGAGAATAAGAAATTTCTAATTCTTCAATATATGTTTTCGTTAAATCATCTATTAACATATCCATGTCTTCCAATTCAACATTAACACATTTCATTCTTAATATCTCACTTGATAATCTGTAAAATTTAATGTATAATAATTATTTAATACAATTTTTAAACATTTTTTTAAAAATATAATTATACTAACAATTCAGTAGAACATTGATGTTTTTTAACTTTATTACTATTTTGATTCGTTTCACAAGTTGTTAATTTTATTTGTAATAACAACAATACCGTCGTTATAAACCAAATTTTTTCCATTTTTTTTTTAATTTTCTAAAATATATGTGTGAATTAAAAATAAATAATTCATGAATTAATATCCTGATATTATGAAAAAGTCAAAATTGTACGTTTAACAAAATCTAATAGAAAATATATGTATAATCAATTGAAATATACAAACATACATACATATATAATAAATTTAATATTATAGAAATTAAATTATCATAAAAACTGTTTCTTTAATAACAATAATAGTAGGTTTTACTATATTATTAAACGGTTAAAGCATGTAGTTTGTTTATAGATTAAAAAAATATATATATTAAAAATTAAATTTCTCTTTTTCTATAGTATTATTATGAATTGCATATTGAATATTTATTAATAACGAATAATAGGTATATTATATTCAACGTATTATTACCATGATTATAATCAAATTACGCGCAATTTAATCTGCATACGGTTTTATCTAAAATTTAGATTTTTATTCAAATTTCATTTTTCTTCTAATCCGATTATAACATACATCATATATTAGCAATTATTTTTGTATAATTATTATTTTTCCGATGCTTGATTAAAACTAATGTGTATTGTACGTATGTATAATTTATTAAATATATTATATTTTTCGTATATTAAAAAATTATTTAACCGTGTAAAATATAATATATCAAAAAAAAAAATTAATATAAAATATATAATTTAATTATAAATATTTTATTTCATTTTTTTGTTAATTTTTTAAAAGTTATTATTCAATATATAGTTTTACTTTTATTGAAAAATATTTTTATGCAAATTGTAATGTCATTTGTTAGAAATAAACAGTGGCAGTCAAAATTATCTATTTAAAAATTCGATTAAAATATTAAAAATTAACAATAAATTAAAATCATTCTAATTTGAAAAAAAAATAATAAACGGATCTATCTGAAAAAATAAAAATTAAATTAATTATAGATTTTCAATAACGAATTTTATCGATTGAAATAAAAAAAAAAACTCACATATAAACTATTAATAATTCAATTTTACGGCGTGAAAGAAGCGTGTAAAGTGTGAAATACGTCGACTTAACAGGAAAAACTTTTTTTTTTTGTTTTTCCATAATAAACATCGATATTTTTTCTCCCCGTTTAAACGACCCTAATTGTTTTTCGATCCGTACCCGTCGTCGTGTAAAACGAGAGAGAGAGAGAGAGAGAGAGAGAGAGAGAGAGAGAAAGAGAAACTCCTTCGATTGTTTTTCGATTTTTTCACTGGACGTTTTCTCCGGGTTACCGGGTGTTTTTTTTTCTCTTTATTATTTTTTTTTTTTTGTATTGTCTCGAGTTACGACAATGACGAGCTAACAACCCGCCACGTCGGAACTAAAAATACCCAAAGGAAACTATTATACGCTATTTAAATATTTTTTCAGTACAAAAGGATACGTGAAAACGCCGTTTTGTTTTCGTCACCATTTTTTTTTCTATTATATAAATAGTAAAAAAAAATTCTAATATCGCGTGTAAAATGATAAATTGACGAGCGACAGGGTGATATTGAATTTTCTATTTAAAATATAAATTTAATAGCATGAATATAGTATGAAATTTATAAATAGATAGTATATATTTTATCAAATGGTTATTAATGATAAATTATTATCAATATAAATATGGTTTGAGTCAATTCAAAAAGCTTTAAATAATTGAAATTGAATATTATTTATATTTTTATATAAGAAAATATTTAAAAATTATATATTTTAATACTCGATTATTGTATGATATATTTAAAAAAAATTTTTTAGTAGTTATAAAAGAGTGAACAATTGAATTGCAAACGAATTTTTGACAGTGAACATTTTTAACGAACATAGAAAAAAATCACAAATAGTAGATTAACACAATATAAAGACAAAATAATGTTTATATATATATATATATATATATATATATATATATATATATATATATATATGATAAAATTAAAATTTACGATCATGATATCGTCCGGATCATCCTATGTTTGATTTCGATTAAATTTTAGATAGAGTGTCGAGATTTGACCCGGGCACAAAGGGTTCGTTACGCGAAGGTGTAACGTTTTTGATTGACGAGACAAGTGCACGCTGGAGACTCCCGTGTGGTCATCATCATTATCGTCGTCGTCGTCGTCGTCGTCTTCGTCTTCGAAATCGTTATCGTCATGATCGACCGTGACAGGGATGCTCAATGTTTCCAATCGAACATACGTCGCCACCGCGGCCGCCATTATTATTAAAACGCTATATAGCTATTAAAGTACCGGGTAATGATTTATTGCGGCTCTGCGGTGCATGTAATTGAATTTGGAAGAGTTTTTTTTTTTTTTTTGTGAGCGTCTTTCACACCGTTTGCTTCGTATTAGACTCATTGTGAACGCATAAAAGAACGGATTATTGGATTTATTAGTCATCACAATCGTGGGGG